>JANPWT010000245.1:36419217-36432317 GCA_024678245.1 Erythroxylum densum | reverse complement strand
GGTAGGTTCGCTGTAAGCGGAGAGAATTAGGTTTTTGATTACGTACCTCTGTTATGGCCAAGTTGTACCTTATATATAAAGTAATAACTAGGTTTAAGTCTTTACGTGTGCATGAGAGACTTTCACCCACGAATGGGCCAAGGAGATCGCGGGCTGGACCTGGGCTTGGCATGACTAATAGGTATAAGACTGATCTTTAAAGATTGGACCGATCGACTCACAGATCGTTATGACTGGGTTCGAGCCCAGCACGACCGACCTGACCATATTATATTATATTCCATTAAAAATCTTACGTTGAACTAAACATAACCTAAGTTATGCCAATTATTTAGTTCCTCAAAAAATCCCAAAGTTAAATATCAAATCTTACTAGTTCAGTTGAAATATAAATACAATGACAAAACTAATGTTTTAAAAATTAAATCAATTCTATTGTGAAAATTTGGTTCAGATTAATCTTTTCGGTTTGGTTTTTAATATTTTTATTTTATATAATTTACTAATTTAAATGGTTAGAAGTCGATCATTTTATTAATTAATTAACTAGTTTTTCTTCGTTTTATTAGTAGCAGCGACTGGAGAGCATGTTGGTAATGTTGATATTTTTCGGAATAATTAGACCTAAAATTAAAATCAATAGTGTTTATTATAAAACTTAATTCGGAGACGGCAAAATTGGTTTGCTTTTAACAATTGTTGTCTTCGTAGCTGCCATCACTTTGTTCTGTTGTCAGTCTGGTTTGACATTATATTTTCCTAAATTTTAACATCTCATAAATGTTTTTTTCCTTAACATTTTTTTGTCTTACTGTCTTGTCTTTCCCAAGCTCTCATCATTCCTATCGAACCTTTCTTTTACCTCGTATTAGTCCAAACACATACAGACATTATAGGATTAAATATGTCAGAACTCTGAATATCTAAGATTTTTTTTTATTACTTATTTTATATTTTAAGACTTATCATTTACCTCTTTTTATTTTATAATATTATTTAACTATCCTATAAAATCTTTCATTATATTTACTAATTTTTAGATTTTAATAAAATATAAATACTTATCTTTAAAATTAAAAAATAAAAAATCAAATCACATGAATCATATCTCATTAATCCTAGTTAAAATTTCTCTTATCCCAAGAGAATGATTTAAATAGTGAATCAGGTATTATGAAGAACCTTTTAATTTAAATGATTGGAAGCTAAAATTGCAGTATTAAGAATAATACGGAAAAAATTTTATAAACATCACGTAAATCGAATTTATCAATTAATTCTAATTTATTTAAAATATATAATTTACTGGATTGCAAATACTGTATGTATGTGTCTGTGTGTATATATGAACTTCCCTTGTTTCAAATTTTCCTTTCTACATATTTTCCCATTTGGAATGTTCTAAATCACAGATAACAAAGTTGATCATAGGATCGTAGGAGTTTGACGTCCTACAGCAATGACTTACTGAATTGTTTGTCTGTTTGTTCTGAGTAGAATTTGTCTACAAATCCTCCATTTGGCAACAATGAAATTCCTGTAATTAACCAAAACCTGGAATTTTTTTTTTAACGTCTTCAGTTTGAGCACTAAAACGCGTTTAACCCTGTCAGCTTTGGTCAATGCAACAAACGTCGAACAGGTTGTTAAACCCACCTGATTGTTGAGACTGATTCCTGAAATTAGCTCAAAATGTTCATCTACTTCAACAATTTCACTTTCTTCCTTTCCTGCAAGCACTCAGGTCATGGCTATTCTCAGTTTAAGTCCAAGGCCTGTTTGTTCTCAACAGGAGCCATCTCTTGTCATGAGGATAGTGATTCAGTTTTTCCTGCTGCTGCCAACTGCAAAAGCAGTTTCCTTCAACTTCACGAATTTCGGCAGAATACACAAAACATTACCTTCCAGGGTGATGCATTCTCATCAGGGAACGTTCTGCAACTCACCAAAAATGCATTCGAGTTGATCTTACGAGTAGTGTGGGTCGAGCTTCGTATAAACAGCCCATTCGCCTTTGGGTATCATTAAAGAAAAAGGTTTACCAATTAGCATGAGATTAATATTTTTCTTTACACAGTTTAGTCAAAGAAAAAGCATTTCATTTACTCGTGCTTTTGTAGTCGGGCATACAATCCAAAATTAGAAGACTTAGTACGTCTCTAGTGTGATTTGTACTTTTAAAAATATATTGAAAATTATTAAAAGAATATTTTGAAAAATCTTTATATTTACTATTAATCAGATAATTTAAATATAAATTATCAATTAATTAACTGTGGTATATATAATAATGTTTATATCAATTAAGTAATAATTTTTATAAAAATTATTATATGTTTTTATATATGTTTGGAAAATAAAAATATAGTTTCTTTTTGTTATCTACAAGGTGTCCTAGGAGGCTTCTAATTATGAGGAGACACTTTTAAGCTATCTACATCTAAGTTAATCTCTGCTCAAATCGGATAGGTCCCTTATAAGAGACAAAACTCTGATGTTAAATTTTAAACAATTATACAAACGAGAAGGTTCAAACCTGCTATCTCAATTAAGGGACGAGTTTACCGGAAAATATAGTTAGTTGCAATTTGTAGTGGGTTGCCTAAACATTTGTACTATTAAATTAAATGAAATGTTTCCGTCCTACATTCTCTTGCTTTCTTCACTTCGATGATGTCGAGATTAGATATCATCGATCGATATCCCCAACGCTTTCCAATCCAATTCAATTGCTTTTTTATTTAGTTATTTTGAATTATATAGTTAAGGTATTGAAAAAGAGAGGTTTTGTATTTGACCAAGCTCTTAAATAACTACTACTGATTACAGAAGCGTCAGTCTCTGAAACTCTTAACAGACAAAACTTCTGTTGCCGTCCAAGTTTGGAGTTGGCCATCTCAAACTCGTCCCAGTTGATCGAGCCCCATCACAATCACTCGCGACTCACCATGGATTTGGACATGAATTCCATGGCTTTCTTCTTTGCTTCCTTCTTTGCTTCGTCGCCACGATTCCGCTCGGCTTTCTTCATCGGTTTGTCCCGAGTCCAATCGGTAAACATATATATGCTGGTCTTGACCTGATAAGCACATCCTAAACATACTCGGATTAGGCATCTAATGGTTAGATAAAGAAGATAAATGGAGAGTTTTAAACAAAACACAAATACCATACCCTTCTCTCGTTGACAAATCGTAAAGCAAAGAAATCGACCGGCAAGATATGTTAGCGTCTTCTCAACATAATGGCATCAACTTCGTACCGGGTAGCAAGGTAATAGGTTTCGTTTTTATTCTTTATGTGTCAGTACCTGATATTCTCTCAGAAGGTTAACTGACCATAGCCCAATTGTTCATAGTCCTTTTTTTTTAATGTTTGCATGTTTGTTCATAGAATGTAGCCTGTAGGTATAGGCATCGTGATTAAAAGAAAGTAGTTCGTATCAAAGAAACTACGTTGACCAATATCACGGTTGAAGCAGTAATAGGTGTGGAATGTTGCGATTTTCACATGTTCATTTAATAATCCTTTTAAATTAAGGAATGTTAAAACGTTGTACCTTCTACTTTCAGTAGGAACTGAGCTTTACCTAAGACCGTGAAACATTATCGTCTTTGGCTCTAACGGAAATTCCTTAAAAAAAAATCAAATTAGTCGGTGATCAAATTGATAATTATGTAATGAAAGTGACATTAGTCCTTGAAAATTTACCTGATTATTGTTAGATTATGAGGTAATCTTCTTATCTCATTGGAGGAAAGTTACACAAGAACTGTCCTCCAATAACTAATAATTAACAGTAATAGAAAAGGAAAACTGAGAGAGTATTTAATCTTATATCTTCTCTTTTGAACCTTTTATTGACTAGTTCACTAGCTGTTTTCTCCTAATTCAATTAACTCTTGCTCTTCCGTTATGTGCATAAAAAAGTTCTTGCGGCGACTAGCACTCGTATGGATACTGTGGATACTTCTTCAAGCATCATCTTGTTCTTCGTACCGACCATTGAAAAGGTGAGAAGTCAGTTAGTTATTTCAGTTTTTTCTCGAATGCATAACTATCTTAAAAAAATCTAACTTTTTCAGTTTCCTTTTTGTTCTTTCAGGGAAGCTCCTGGCATTCGATTGTTTCAGAATCATAAGAATGTACTTTTCTACAATTTTAAGTGAAAACAACAAAATCCCACGATCAAAATATCTCTTACATGCTTGAACATCTGCATCTTACGATGATGTTTCATTCTACATTCTCATGTTTTTGTGTTCCTCTTAGGTTGTGATGGATAATGGACATGTTAAAGTCACTCTGTCGAATCCAGATGGCGATGTTGAAGCAATAAAATACGGTGGACTGGAAAATTTGCTCGATACAGATCATCCAGTAAGACTACGTGGGTAAGTGATAAGCCTTACTCGTTCTATATCTATACAGGTAAAAACGGTTACGATAAGCTTGCATTATGTTCCTGAAAGATGAATTGGATCGATGCAGGTACATGGATATGGTTTGGGAAGGGCCAGAAGGGAAGGAAACTATAGACAAGTAAATCTACTTCCCTTTACATATATATAGAGAAAGACCTTTTTTTGGAGAAATAAAATTATTTAATTATAATAAAAATGTTGTACAAAATTAATTTCCATCCTAACCAAACTCATGTATTTGGATTATATGTTGCAGCTTACATGGAAACAAGTTCAGAGTTATAACACAAAACGAAGACCAAATTGAAGTCTCGTTCACAAGAAGCTGGGACCCATCTTCTAACTTGTCTCCACTGAATGTAGACAGGAGGTATATTGAAAATTAAATCTTACCCATTATTTTTTAAAATAAGAAGACTGAAATAAAAATAAAAAATAAGTACGAGAATAGTAAACCCTAAAATGAACTTACGTTCTTGCTGGGCATGCAGGTACATCATGAAGCGTGATAGTCCTGGATTTTACATGTATGTAATATTAGAACGCTTGCACGGATGGCCTGAAGCAAATTTGGACGAGTTCAGAATAGTCTTCAGGCTCCAAAGTGACAAGTAAGTAATTATTAAAAAAGAAAAGAAAATCAATGCAAATGCACGACTTTAAGCTTTCTTCAATTAAACCTTAATCAGTTTAATATTTTTGATGAATTTAAGGTTGTGATTAAATGGTTGGTTAGGTTTCACTACATGGCAATATCAGACGACATCCAGAAGATCATGCCCATACCTAGTGACCGTCAAACTGGTGAGGTATTAGCATATCCTGAAGCTGTCCTGCTGACCAACGCATCCAACCCCATTCTCAGAGGAGAGGTACGCCTTTTAATTATACTAAAAAATTTACACTGTAAGTATATTTTCGTTGTTAAAAATATAGAATTTCAAGATATTCCTCTTATAAGTATACATGGATATTAAAAGTAATTAATTTTAATTATATAAAAATTAAAAATTTGTGAAAAAATTAACCAACTAGTAATCAATATTATATTATTTATATCAATAAATCGATAAGAGCTCGATATAGTATTTATAATTTTCAATAATATCCTTTTCTTGAACATGAAAGGTGGATGATAAGTACATGTACTCCATGGAAAACAAAGATGTGAGATTAAAAGGTTGGATATGCAAAAACCCACCTGTGGGATTCTGGATGATTACTCCTGCCGATGAATACTGTGCTGGTGGACCTATCAAGCAAGATCTTACTTCCCATGTTGGCCCTGTTGTGATTGCAGTAAGCCTTGAAATTTGTTTTCGTGTTTTTGAATTAATGTGCATTTTAGGTATAAACAAACTGAATTATGAACGAGTATAATTAATTGATGATTGCAGAGTATGACCAGTAATCACTACGCTGGGACGTACATGGATGATAGATTTCAAGAGGGGGAGGCTTGGAAGAAAGTGTTCGGTCCCATTTTCATTTACCTCAACTCCATGTCTCCTCATGATGATTATAAAACATTCTGGGATGATGCTAAAAGTCAGGTAGGTGAACTTTGATCTCTATTTTCTGGATTTCTACAGTGAAACTTCTGAATCTTATTAACTTGTCAACTATAGACTTCGAGAGAAATCGCTACATGGCCATATGACTTCGTTCAATCAGAAGATTTCCCTCCTGCACATAAGCGAGGAGAAGTTGTTGGCACTTTAACCATTAAAGACAGGTAAATTCTTTAGGTCTTCCCGACGTTTATGTGTTTTCTTTCCAGTGAAATGTCCTGAAACTAACGAAAATGTTTGTGATATTAGTGATGAACCCGATCATTCTTTTGGAGCGAGTTTTGCCTATGTGGGTTTGGCTCGGCCTGGAGATGCTGGCTCATGGCAGTATGACACCAAGGTTCTCTCTTATGCTTTCCATTTTTCAGTTTTCATTTTTTGGCTGTGGGAAGCTATCTGGCATAAACTAGTTGCTGTTTGGCCTTCTGTATCTTGTCAGGGTTATCAGTTTTGGACTCGAGCGAATGAGCAAGGAGATTTCCATATCAAAAATGTTCGACCTGGTGTCTACAATTTGTTTGCCTGGGTTCCAGGATTCCTTGGGGACTACAAATACACGGATCGTTTTGATTTATCAGAAATCACCATAAAACCAGGTATATTAAATTTGGCAATTCCAGCGACAACAGTGATCGATTGATAAATTCCTTAAACGGGTTGGATTAATTAATGAATATATACATGTCCAGGGCAACAACTCAGGATAGGTCTTCTTAGATTTGTTACTCCTAGGAGAGGACCTACTCTGTGGGAAATAGGTATTCCTGACCGTTCAGCAGCTGAGTTCTATATACCACCTTCAAGCCCTAAACTTGTAAATAAGGTCTTCCTCGACAAGCGTGAGTACAGGTTAGTTCTTCATAACAACCAGTAGTTTAATACTTACCCTGTATTATGTATGCATATTTCAACTTTACATTCTTGCTTCTCCCCAACAGGTATAAGCAGTATGGTTTATGGTCAAGATACGAAGAATTATATCCTGACCATGACCTTATTTACAATGTCGGTTGTAGTGATTACACAATAGATTGGTTCTTTGCTCACGTACCAAGGTATAAACATCAAACGCACTCCTTATCTTCCCTTCTTTGTCCATGTAATGTTGTGTATAACAATAGAATTTGTTCGCAAATGTTTGTGTTTTCCTGTTTTACAGGAGCAGGAGCGGGACCTTGGAACCAACTACCTGGAGGATCAACTTTGATCTGCAGAACGTGGAAACAAGCAGAAACTACACACTTCAGTTGGCTCTAGCATCTGCCTCTATGGGCCATTTAGATGTAACTCCAATGATCTAAACTTTTAACACCAATTTTGAGTGCAATGTTCAATACACAAGTTTCAAATGGTACTGTTTCTTCTATGCAGGTACGGTTAAACAATCAGATTCAGCCTCTACTTACAACAGGAATGATCGGGAGGGATAACGCTATTGCAAGGCATGGAATTCATGGACTCTACAAGTTGTATACCATTGGAGTCCCTTCTCGGCTTCTTCGTGTTGGAAGAAACACTATATATCTCAAGAAGGACAAACCAGTAAGTGTTTTTGAGGGAGTTATGTACGACTATATTCGTCTTGAAGCACCCAAACGAGATGATTAGCTACTACCTATAATCGTTCTTTTCAGGTTTTCTGGTTGTATATGCCACTCTCGTTTTAATGGAAACCTTTCCACAGTGTGTTTATATTAATTGCATTTCCTTTTAGGTGTAATAAATTAAATATTGTTTAATCTTTTTAATTTTCAAATTTAATGTTGAACTTTTAAAATCTTTAATTTAATAAATAAACGTTTGTATAAATTAAATCAAAAGCTCCGTAAATTTAACATTAAATAACAAAAATTAAATACTTCTAAATTTATGATTTCTTTTTCTATAGCAAAAAGTTGCTCATTGTTGAGAAAAAAATACGACAATAGAAAAAGAAATATAAGATTGAGATAATTAAAATTTTATAAATTTAATACACTAAATTTATTACATTTAAATTGTTTCAAGATCAAAGTTAATATGTTAAGTATTAGTATAAATTTTTTAAAATTCCCTTCTTATTTTAGTTATTTGTATCTAAAGATGACAATTTTTAGCCATAAACTTCAATTTCGTTGTTTTCAACGAATCAGTCTATGGTTAGAGCGAGATCCAGACTGACTCAAGATCTAATTATTTTAAAGAAAGTAACATTGTTTTATTTAAAATCGTTGGACCTCATGTGAGCTTGAGTATAGGTAGCCTAGACTTAGATTCAATTAAAAAAAATGAGTTGTTGTATATTTTTAACTTTAAAAAAATTAGCCAGAGCTAGCTCATTTCCATCCCTATTTGTATTACTCTTTGCAAATTTCACCATCTCTTAAAATTTTATTCATATTTTCACAACAATTTTGTTTTAATCATTTTTTAAAAGTATTTGATTCTAATAGAATATTTATTTTCTTTCTTTGTATGAAATAATTTTCATTATTTCTTAAATTCTTATTGTGTATTTAATTATCCTCATTTTTATTCTACAATAATTTTTTCCCTATCTACTTCCATTGTACCAAAAATTTGTTGTGTACTTTCTAGATTTTTTTCAATTTATTTTCAAATTTTAAAAAATGTTCAATTTTAGTGACTTGTATGTTAAAATTTATATAAATTTAAGTGGAAAGGTTATTTTTGTTGATGTGAAATATTAAAGTATTTAATTTGTACAAAATTTAAAAAGTTAATTACTGAACTAAAAAATTTACAAATTTTAAGAATAAACTAAATACTTTCAAATATGTTATTAAAAAAAACTTAATTGAGTGATAGATTGTTCTAACTTCTAACTATAAGTATAGTTAGTCAATGATAAGTGACTTAAAATTAAATTATGAATTCAATTTAACAAACATGTCCCCACTTATAAGTAAGGTCTTTGAGTTCACTTTTTTTGTTAATTACCTAAAAATCACTAATCCCTCCATGCACACGTAATAAAAAGTAATCTAGTTTTTTAAAAAATAAAAACTTACGTTCAACAATGAAAGGAATTCATAGCAAAAAATTAATCTGCATTTCTTTTTCATGCTCTTTCTGAATGAAAGTGGTGATGAATAAGTTGATAACCGCTTTTAGAGAGAAGAAAAGATGTATATATTATTTATGAACTCAGTTTCAGGTATATATACATTAAAAGAGTAAAAGACTCATCACTCAACTAACAGAACAACTACACTACTAACTGTCAACTAACTAACTATACAGCTACTAACTACACAACTCATTACTTTCACACTCCCCCCTCAACTTGACACTAATACTATTGAACTGATGAGCTGCTAATGATTTGGTAAAAACATCAGCAACTTGCTCATGTGTTAAAACATAACGTGGAGTAATAAACCCTTCCTTAAACTTGTTTTATCACTATATGGCAATCAATTTCTAGGTGTTTAGTCCTCTCATGAAACACGGGATTAGCTGTGATGTGGAAAGCAGATTGGCTATCACACTAGAGATCAATCAGAAGTGGAATTATCACCCTAAAATCCTGAAGCAAATAAACAAGCCATTGAAGCTCACACATTGTGGTACCCATACCCCTATACTCAGCTTCACAACTAGATTTGGAAATAGTATTTTGTTTCTTACTCTTCCAGCTGATCAAGGAGCTACCCAAGAAAACACAATATCCACTCACAGACTTCCTAGATATGAGGCAAGATACCCAATCACTGTCACAGTAATATGATAACTGTAGACTACTTTGACTGCTATAAAACAGGCTCTTCTATGTAGTGCCAGCAAGAAAACGCAAGACATGCATAACCCCATCCCAGTGAGCTTGCGTAGGAGAAGCCACAAACTAACTGAGTTGTTATATACTAAAAGTGATGTTAGGTCTAGTCATATTTAGATAAAGCAACCTTCCAACTACCCTCCTGTACCTGTCCGCATCCTGGAGTAGCTCACTGTTCTCATCAAACTTATGATTTTTAGGCAGTGGAGTGACAGTAGCATTAGAGTCAACAAGTCCATAATCAGCTAGAATATCCTGGAGATATTTCTTTTGAAAAAGAAAAGTACATGCAGGAGTTCTAATTATCTCAATACCAAGGAAATACTTAATATTTCTCATATCCTTGATGGTGAAAATGGAATGGAGAAATGTCTTCACACCAACTATATCTTCTTCACAATTCCCTCCAATTAATACATCATCAACATATACCAAGAGAGCAATAAAGCCACGTTTATTTGCCATAGTAAACAAACAGTGATCATTTACTGACTAAGAAAAACCATAGTTCAGAATTTGAGTAGTAAATTCAGAGTTCCATTTCCTAGATGCTTGTTTCAACCGATACAAGAACCTTTTTAGTCTACACACTTCTCCTTGTCCAGCTTTGGTGTAACCTTCGGGTGGAGTCAAGTAAACTTCCTCCTTCAAATACCCATGTAAGAATGCATTATTGATATCCAGTTGATGAACAAACCAATGTTGCAAAGTTGCTAGAGTAAAAAATGTCCTCACGGTGACTAATTTAGCAACAGGTGAAAAACTACCAAAGAAATCAATACCTGTTGTTTGATTGTACCCTTTTGCCAGCAATCTACCCTTATATCTTTCCACATTTCCATTAGAGTCAAACTTCACCTTAAAAACCCATTTGGATACTATTGCCTTCTTTCCTTTCGGTAGCTTGGTTATCTCCCATGTCTGATTTTCTTCAATAGCTAATAACTCCTTGTTCATATACTCTACCCATTCTTCATATTGTACAGCTTGTTTATAAGACTGAGGTTCCAAGATTTTGTTAACATTAGTCATAAAAGCTATATAAGTAGGAGAAAGATCATAAACATCATCAGAATCTGCTAAAATACTACTGTAAGTCACATAATCTTGCATCCATACTGGTGATCTTCGTTGTCTTAAACTCAGTCTGAGTTATGGTGCAGGTACAATATTTTCATACACATTCTCAACCATTCCTTCTGATTCATGTGCTCCGTGATCAACATCTTCTGCCAAATCCGCAAGATCTTCAATAACTCGTCTATCCCTAGCCTCCTATACACCATAAATACCTTCAGCAGATGTACTCATCCCTGCATCATTACAATCAACATCACTCAAATTCCAAACTGGATTTGAAATGTCAACAGTTGCATTACGTCTGCTCTGTTTTACCTCAACAAAAGGAAACACTTTCTTATAAAATACAACATCCCTTGAACTGAACACCATATGAGTTTCTAAGTCATATACTTTGTATGCCTTCTGTCCTACAACATATCCCACCATTACACATTTGGTACCATTACACATTTGGTTGCCCTTGCTTCTAACTTGTCTTTCCTTGGAGCAGTGTTTGTAGCATAACACATACATCCAAAAATCTTCAACTTGTCATAATCTGGTACCTTGTGATACAACAACCCAAAAGGAGACTTCCAATCAAGAATAATAGTTGGTAATCGGTTGATGATATATATTGTAGTTAAAATTGCCTCTCCCTAAAATCTTTTAGGCGTCTTTGCTTGAAACAACAATGCTCTTGCAATTTGCAACAAATGCTTATGCTTCCTCTCAACAACTCCATTATGTTGTGGAGTATATGGACATGTACGTTGGTGCATGATGCCCTTTGCAATAAAAAAACTGCTACAATTGTCATTAACAAATTCTATCCCATTATTCGTTCTCACTTTCTTGACTTTAATATCAAATTGGTTTTCTAGCATATTGACAAAGCCTTGTAAGGCCTCAGGTACTTAGGACATATACTTTAGCAAAATAGTCCAAGTTGTCCTGCTAAAGTCATCAAAAATAGATAAAATATAATGACAAGAATTAAGACTTGCCTGTTTATATGAACCCCATATATCAACATGTAAGAGTTTCATTGCTTGTTTTGCATTAACAGAAGCACCAACTGAAAAAGGAAGTCTCTGTTACTTTGCCAAGTGGCATATGTCACAAGGATCATACAACTCTTTTGTATCAATACAAGCAATATGTTTCAATACTGTGAATGAAGCGTGTCCAAGTCTTGAATGCCAAAGCACAACATTGTTATTCATGATGGAGTGGGAAATACAAGAATTGGAAAGTACATTTTTGAAGTAAAAAGTATTATAAATTCTATTCACTGGTATGGTATCTATACAAGCTTTCACATAGCTATTTATTATAGAGGAATCAAAGGATTTGGAAGTAAGTGTATACAGGGTTCCCACCACTTCTTCTATAGCAATGATGCTGCTACTTTTCAGATCCTATATTATACAGTGTGAAGGAAAGAAAGTCAAGTAAGTATCAGCATTTTTGGCTAGTTTATTTAAGGATAAAAGGTTGAACTTGAATGAAGGTAGGTATAGAACATTCTCAAGAGTTAGTCTGGGGTTTAATACTACATAGCTGACATGACTAACCATGGTAGTACACAAATCAGGTAATTGAACTGGCACAGGACTCTTAAGTTATCTTCTTTGTCTCATACTTTCAGCATCATAACACATATGATTCGACACCCCTATATATACTATCCAAGCATTCCTACCAGATAAGTTCAAATCAGGTAATGTCGTGCATTTAGAAACAGCAATACCTACAAAAGCAAAGTTTGTAAATTCTCATCCTATTCCTCTAGAAACTGGCACCTTTCCTTGCATAAGCTTAGCTAGATCTTGCTGCAATATTTGCGTCTGCATCATCAAGCTTCCAAGATCTCTGCCTTCGAAATAAGTTTAAGTATCAAAAGGTGTATCTGCAATTTCAGCAACCAAGTTAGCACTGGCCTTTTTGAAACCTATGCCTTTCTTCTTCCTCAGCTCTTCATACCACTCTAGATACCTACGAAACTTAAAACATATATCTTTTGTGTGTCCCATATTATGATAATGCTTACACTGCCTATCTGATTTTTTTCCAGAATCCTTTCCTTTTGTTTCCAAATTTATGATCTCCTCCCTTAGAGCTATAAGCCTTAGCAAGCAAGGTTGTATCTGCACCGTCAGTAGAGAACATCAAATGCATGTCTCTTTGACTTTCCACCCTTAACACCATACTATAGGCTTTGTCGATGCCAGGTGCAGGATCTAAGTTCAAGATTAACTCTTA
>JANPWT010000245.1:36384926-36395181 GCA_024678245.1 Erythroxylum densum | reverse complement strand
ACTAGTTTGGTCACTTTGGTGACAAACAAACTATTATAAATGTCCATAATGTCATGTATTACATTCAACATATACTACAAAAATTTAATTCTAACTATTACATAATATAAAATTTTGATATTCAAAGTACCAAAAACAAATATAATATGGCACTAATTTCAAAATTATATTATGTATCAATTAATTATGAATTAAATAATCCCTTATAATTGGGTCATAAATATTTATAAACCTAATATAACCTTTGGGGCCCAAAATAAACAAAAATCAGCCCATAAAATGATTTCTAGGCTTGGAAGCCCATGCTGGCGCGCGCAGACAAGGGAGGCAGCGTCTGGCGCATGTACTGTTTCCTACGCATTGCTCCTTCTTCTTCCAGACGCTTCCCGCTTCTAGTTCGTTTCTTTTATTTTTGTAATTTCGTTTCTTCCATTTTCCAGAAACATAATATCAAAGGAAACCTATACTCAACTTACATGGCAAGAACACTCGTAGTCTGAACCACGGATTTGAATGAGAAAAAGGGGTTGTCCATACAAAAGGCTTCACCATGAAAGTGAACGAAGAGAGAGAGTTATGGTTGTTTCTTTCATGGAGAATCCTTTCTTGGTTTGAGCCAACAATAATGACATCCATTGTTGTCTTCTTCGGTGATCAATACACCGCACAAAATCGTGAAATTTCTCATTCTAACCCATTAACTGTTGAGTTTCATTTCTTTTCTTTTAAACAAAGCAAATTTATTCAAGATCAAACATAAAACCCATACCCATTACATATCAATATCGAAGTTCATCAAAATTTTCATAGCAGGGCAACAACATATCGTAAACCAACAGAATAATGAAACAAACTCAGTATCCGTAAATTGGTTCATGATGGTTTCAAGAATCAAGCTTTTCGGTTCTTTCTCAACAAGCATAATAAACGATACATGGTAGAAAATACCATAGATAACAAAACATGAATTACCATGTTCTGATACCAATTGTAAATCATTTATCGGATTGAATTATTATTTGCATACCCGTATCCATGATTGCTTGTCGTAATGTTGATTTGATTGGTCGTATTGATTTTCTTTCGTCTTCTTCCGTTAGAGAATTCCTCAATGGTTCATAATTATTTCATTCTATAAGTTGATTCAACTTATATAGCCTCACCAACGGACATGTCCTTTGGTAAATAGAAGAGAGAGAAAAGGGGTCTTTGACCCATTTGAGATCTAGTCTATAATACCTAATAACCATTATCTTGGGTGCTTTTCTTAAACTCAAATCTTTAAGCGACATGGGACATAAAATAGTCTAACATATATTTCATTTCATTATATTCTATTTTATTCCATTAAAAATTTTACGTCCAACTATATATAAGTAGAAGGTCGACCTTTAAATTTCGAGTCAAGTTTAACTTCTCATTTTGTATTTTAAATTTAACATTAAAAAATAATTAAATTTAGTTTACATTTTATTAAATTTTGGATCGTTCAAATTCAATTAAACTAAATTCAAATCTTAACTGATTGTAACCACTCAAGCTTGGATTATGATTAATTGAGATTAGGTTCAAACCGACATTATTTATAGTCATTGTTCCTCTTTAGTATTGCAGTTAATTGCAGGAAACAATTAATTACTTAATCATTAAAGTGTAAATTTTCATTTCTATTTCTTAGCTAGTTAAAATTATTATTGTGAAAGTAATAAGAGTGATATAAAAATATGATCAAATTAGAAAAATGTTAAACGGAGGTTTGTCTCTTTTTTTTGTTCTATGCGTGTTATTAAAAATTTTACAAGTTATAAATTATCGTTTAATAAGCTCAATATTTCATTTAGAGGTTATTATTTAAATTTCAATTAAATAAGAGGCCTATCTACTAATTATTGCTTGCTTGTGGCCTACACCAGAAAGGTGGGAATCAAGGTTTTAAAAATGTGGTACGTAATTGTAGTTATATTATAAATATTAAAATCGAGGGTTTAAATTGCAAATTGTAATTATAATTCTTCTTATGATGTTATAAATTATAGTCTAAACTATGGTAATATTTGTATTATCTTTAATTATATTTGCATGTTTGAAATTATTATCGTAATTAGCCATTTATAATTTAAACTTTGGTTGGAATTATTTCATAATATATGTCCCATTTTTATTAGGAATGAGTCGGCAGGTTTAGTCTAATCCAATATTCGTTGCATACAATTTGAGATTTAATTTGATTTTATCTAAAAAAACCTATCTTATTCAAGTCTTTTTTAATGGGATATTCTCATACTTAGTATTTTTATGTAATTTTACTATTTATATTTATATTTATTTATTTATTTTTACCTTTACGCGGGTCATTTAGAAATAATCTTTTTACAAGTTAAAGGTAAGATTGTATATTATTAGATCTCCTTAAATCCGGCAACTCTACTAAATTTCTAATAGATATTGTCATTATTGGTAGTACATTCTCATAGTTATGGGAGCCATGTGAAAACCTGAAAAATACGTTAGTGCATGTGAAATCATCTGTGAAGAAGTAGAATTCACGTGATGGTGACCAGGAAGCAGCTTGAACAAATTAGTGTGTTCACAAAGGAAGAAAATGTACCAAGCCGTTGTTTTAATTCAGTCACTTGGTTGCTAAAAAGTACGATTTTATAGATTGTAACTTCCACTCGAAGCAACAAGCTGGAATAGCTCAGTTGGCTAGAGCGTGTGGCTGTTAACCACAAGGTCGGAGGTTCAAGCCCTCCTTCTAGCGCCTATCCTTTTCCATTCATTTTTAAGTTTCAGCCCAAGGATGGACCAGCCAACCTTGAGCTTGATTATAAATCTTTTACTTAAACTTGAGCCTTAGATCTGGGTTGACTCAACATTATCTTTTTTCAAAATTAAAAATTTGCAAAAGTTTCATTTTATTTAAAACGACATTATTTTAAAAAAAATTTTGGGTTTTGAATTAAGTCATGTGGGATAGAACCCAAGTTTTTCCACTTATCTGTAATCTGAGGAACATGCTTCCATCTCTTGGTATTAGAGAATTATGTGTACTAGCTTTTGCCCAATGCTACCTTTCTACTGCTCTAATGGAGAGATGGAAATCTCTTATTCATGTCTGGCACTAGAAATCCTAGTTCATGATTTCCTTTTTCTAGCTTCATTTTCTGAACTGTTAGTGTTTACTAAAATGCACAGAAACTTGTGCATTTAATTGCCTAAACTTCATTGGTTAACTTATTCTGGTGAAGCATTTGAGGGGTGGGTGAGATTGTGTAAGTAAAGTTGGCTAGCTGTAAGACTTAGGCCTCAATGACTACTAATTTCAATGGTAAAAGGGACATAGTGCTTTCCATGTTGAAGTATGAAATGTTTGTGAAGGGAAATTTGATCTCACCAGGTTCTGAAAATATTGGTTTACCTTTATGTTTCAGTGAATGTGCAGTCTCTATCTGGATCTCTAGCTAACTTTCAAGTATACACGGCTTTGCTCAAGTCACATGAGAGAATCATGGCACTTGATCTTCCCCATGGTGGGCATCTTTCACATGGCTACCAGGTGATTCTGACTCGCTCCCATGCAGCTTTCTTCTATACCTACTTGTCTTATCGGAGTTCCGTAGTGTTTCTAATGCATTATCTTTCGTAAATTACTGGATTTATATTATTCATTCTCTCTGAATGAGAATGAATATACCTGCAGGGGTTTGTGACACTGATTAGCGAATGCATTGACATTCTCCAACATATTGATTCATTTTGCTTTCTGGTACCTTGAAGAACAAAGCATAACTCATTAATTATTTGGCTGTTTGTAGACGGATACAACAAAGATACCTGCAGTTTCAATATTTTTTGAGACAATGCCTTACAGATTGAATGAGAGCACCGGTTATATTGATTTTGATCAGGTAGCATATTTATAATCCTTGTAACATCGTTCCTCTTTATAGTATAATCCTTGTAACTAGCTCTGAGTTCTTGGAGAACTGTTATCTCGGATCAAAAATTTCCACGCACCATAATACATATCAATTATCCATATTCAATAGAAAGGAATTTGTGACGTGTGTAGTAATAAATTGCAGCTTGAGAAAAGTGCAACACTCTTCTGACCAAAGATAATAATTGCTGGTGCTGGTGCTTATGCAAGGTATCCTTTTCAGTTCAGCATCTAGTTCTTTTCTCCTGTTCTGATCTCATGTTGTTTGTGGGGTCTATGTAATTTGATTTTTATCAGGTCTGCGACAAACAAAAGGCTATAATGTTGGCAGATATGGCACATATTAGTGGGCTGGTTGCAGCTGATGTCATTCCATCACCCTTAGTATGCTGATATAGTGACTGCTACTACTCACAAGTCACTTCGCGGTCCCCGCGGAGCCATGATTTTCTACAGAAAGGGGGTTAGAGAGATTAACAAACAAGGAAAGGAGGTAGTTTCTGAAAGAAACTGCAAACTTACGAGTTACTGAGCAAATTTTCCATTTTCTTTTGATACTGTTTTGCACAATTTCCAGATGCTATTATTGAATGGAACTAACATCAATTTTCTTTTGGGATCTACCTCAATGTGTTGTATGACTATGAAGACAAAGTTAATCAATCTGTATTTCCTGGACTTCAAGGCGGTCCATACAATCACACAATTGCTCGTTTGGCAGTTGCATTGAAACAGGTGGGCAGAACATATGTGACACTTCCTTTCTCCTTGCAAGGTTTATATACTTCCCATGATCTGAAATGGCAAAAAAGGAAACTTAAATTTGGCAAATCGACCGTACATGGGAGGCCAAATTTACTTGATAGTGTTCCTGATTCAAAATCCTACTGTCGAATAAAATGTTTCAGCGTGCCAAAAGCATCATCAATCTCGACTCACTCTCTGAACTGAGCTTAACAAACAGTTCTATGCAATTCAACTACTGCTGCTAAGTTAGTGGCTACGACATGAGAAGGTGTACTGCAAGAACGAATTAAGTTCATTACATTGTGTGCGACAAAGTAAGACAAAACCCTCTTGAACCATGTTTTTCTTTTGTGTCCCATCCTTTTTGTAAGTACATTTCACCGAATTGAGTATGCTATGTAACTCCCACTTTTGTCTTCTGTTTCAAAGTTACCGTTTTACATGTTCCTATCCTATTGTTGGAGGCTACAACTCCAGAATACAGAGCATATCAAGAGCAAGTTCTCAAAAACTGCTCAAAATTTGCACAGGTTTCTCACTAAAAGAAGTTGCGCATTTTGATACTATCACATCACATATTATAAGAGTTTAGAAGCTTGAGTGATCTTATATTATTAATCAATTTGAAAGTCAGACAATTCTTCCATTGTTTATACAGTTTTAAGTCCGTGTGGATTTTGCAGACTTTAGTTGAGAACGGATATGAACTTGTTTCAGGTGGAACTGAGAACCATTTAGTTTTGCTGAATTTGAAGAACAAGGTACCAGGAATCTCTTCTTCTTTAGTTTTAGCACTTGAAACAGCTTCATTGAGCAACGAATCAAGTAGGAAGATATTGCTTATCATAATTCTTTGTGTCTCAGTATGATTCAATATATTTGTTCCATCCACGAATTCTCTGTTTTCTTGTTACAAAACGTAACTGGATTAGAGCTTATTCTATCTACAGGGCATTGATGGATCAAGAGTTGAGAAGGTGCTCGAAGCTGTTCACATTGCTGCAAATATAAACACCGTTCCTGGAGATGTGTCTGCCATGGTTCCCGGTGGCATCAGGATGGATAAATGATTTCTATACATGGCATCATGGTTTCGAATTACAGTCCACAACTGTAATTGCGTTTACAGTCCGAATGCCCTTGTATATAACTTGCAGTCTGCAATTTAAAACCTGGCATGGGGTATTTGCTTTCTATACAATATATTCTGTGAGTGTTTGATGTAACCCATTGCACTTCAGGAACTCCTGCTCTTACATCTAGGGGATTTGTTGAGGAGGATTTTGCCAAGGTAGCAGAATACTTTGACTCTGCAGTGAAGTTGGCAGTGAATATCAAGGCTGAAACCAAAGGTTAAGTCACACCTGTTTAGGATTTATGTGTCTGATAACTCCCATTTTCTTGGATCGTGTCGTGAATGACTGTTTCTGGTAGGAATTGATCTATAGGCTTGTATCTGATAACTGGGATTGTACAACTTCAATAAATCAGGGACAAAGCTGAAAGACTTTGTGGCTTCAATGCAATCACCTCACTTTCAATCAGAGATTGCAAAACTCCACCATGATGTCGAAGAGTATGCCAAGCAATTCCCAACAATCGGGTTTGACAAACAAACTATGAAATACAGGAACTGAAGAATCAAAGAACACTGCGTCAGGTAAAACCTGTTATAGCTTACCTATATTACTTGACAATCTGAAGATCCATAGACAACAATTTACCGTTCAATCTACACAAGATGATTGTTTTTTCTGCAGAGAATTAGACCTGGTTCCTTAAAAGCATATTCCGTGTTCCTGAATGTTCATTCCGTGGAGCAGGCAAGCAGATACTGATGAGTGAGTTTTTTCTATCAATTGAATGCGAAGTTTCAACTCAAAGAGAAGCAAATCCTGTACCAAATGATGAATATTTACAAACATAAGATGTAAATAATACACAGATGAACTAAGACAAGTAATAAACTTGATTTCCATTTCTGCAAAAATAATACACAGATGAACTAAGACTAAGTAATAAACTTGATTTCCATTTCTGCAAGCGTTCACATCTATCATCTATATATTTTCGAGTTTAAGGTAGAGCTGAATTCAACAAGTAGAACTTGAATAGACTCGATTTCAAAAAATGTATTTTAACTCTTATAACATAATATAACTTGAATTATAGCGTTTTGAAGCGTTTAAATGAAATTATAATATTTTTAAAATGTTTAAAACAGATCCTAAATAAACAAAAATTTGATAGGGTTAACTTTATTTCAATATTTATAGATATTATTTTTACATATTTTAAATAAAAAGTAGGCTCTACATAATTAATTTTTTAAAATTAATTGAAAAATAGATCTCAAAATGAAGGTCACTTTTTATACATTTCACACAGTAAATCTCACTTATCATGCATTAATGAAGCCCATATTTATATATTTTAAATAGTATATTTTACTTATCATGTAATAATAAGACTCACTTTTTTCCAGGTGTATTGGGCCTCTCTCTTTATCCTCCCTTCTTCTGTTCTCAAAGATCTAGAAACTAAACTTAAGAACTTTTTATGAGCTGGGAGGGTAGATAGTCATCATCAATCTAAAGTTAAATGGAGTGACCTTATCAAGCTTACAAAGGAAGGGGGTTAGGAATTAAACATTTGCCAACTTGGAACATTGTTTTGTTAGGAAAGAGGATTTGGTATTTTTGCAATTATAGCAAAGCCCTGTGGGTTAAATAGGTACATATGATCATTTTGAGATGGAAAAATTTTTGGCATGCTCAACCTACCACCAATAGCTCCTGGAGTTGGAGGAAACTCTTGAATGTGAGGGACAAATTAGGGAATCAATTCAGATTTAAGATAGTTAATGAGCAGTCCACTCTTAGCATCCGAAGGGAATCCTAAGCAATTTCTTATCACCTAGACAGATCCATGGATCCAGGTTACCTATGACAGCAAAGGTTTTTGAAATAATTAGCAATAATGTATGGCGGTGGTAGGTATTTCCTATGGAGCTTATTGAGGACTTTGACCCTATTTAATACCAACCGAATAGTTCTCCAGATCACTTGGAATGGCTGCCTAGTTCTTCAAAAATTTACACCAATGTTTCAGCCTATATCCTCTTAAGACCATCTTCCCAACAAGTACCTTGACACACCCTAGTTTGGTTCAAACATAATAGCCCACGATGTTCATTCATTCTTTGGCTAGCCATTTTAAAAAAACTTCCAACAAGGGATAGACTTTGCTTTCTTTATACCCCTTACCATTGTTCCCTTTGTTTTTTGAACATGGAATCCAATGAACATCTATTTTTTCATTGCCCTTTCTCAAAATCTGTTTGGACCCATTGTCTCACCCACTTCCAAATCAACATTCCCAATTACTCCAGCCTTCCTTCTATACTATCTTGGTTTCACCAACATCCTCAGCAGAGTTCCATTTTCCCAATTCTTTCATCCACTACGGTCTACCACATTTGGACCGAAAGGAACTCTCGAGCCTTCAGGGATGTAGCTATGGAGTTGGAGAGCTTAAGAGCCAGGATAATCTTCCAAGTTCTCAGCCAAAACACTTTGAGAGGTAGTTAGATCTTTTATGTACTAACATTGTCATGCAGGTGGCTGTTCCACTGGGGAGACAACTTCATTGCTTCAATGCACTAAACTACTAGTTCACGGGCACAATAAAACGTTTCAGTCTCATTGCTTTTAGGCAGGTGAGTCAACGGAAGGAAAACCATTTTCTATGGATGATATAGCTTGCCAGGTACGCGAACGAAGACACTCATGAACGAGGACAAGACGCAATACAGATCTTCCTTTCATTCTATTTCTTTAGTTCTGGTGATTGCGGCTTTGGTATGTTGAGATTGAATTATGTATGTTGGTCCTTTGTGTTGTTAGCTTGTGTTGGTGATCTTGGGTGATTGGGCTGTAAAAACTAGCTTTCTACAGCATCTTGGTAGGAAGGTTGTGGAGGAGAGTATTTGTTAGTGTCGCTACAAGGTTGAGCTCGGTTCCTTAAGATGTTGTCCTGACTTGTTCCTTTTGGTAGGTATGGGAACTGATAAAAGAAAAAGGGTGTACACTAGAGGCCGGGAGACACCCCAAATCTCTGTCCAAGTGGATCTAAGCCATCCACTTGTGTGGGATCACCACTCGCCGGGAGAGGGCAGCAGAGAGTACCCTGAGAGAGAGCTCGGCAACTCGTCGAATTGGTGCTAAGGTGTGAAGTCATTCTCGCCGCCGCCACCGTGCTGTGGAAGGGCAATAGGGACTGCACGCAAAAAAATCAATCAATCATTTTTTAATATCAAGAGACATTAAAGTAGATAAAAAGTAAAAAAACCAGCTGAAAAGTTCGACGATGCAAGATACTCGTGGTTCAGCCGGTCGAATCCGTTAGATTTTTAATAATTAAATTTTAATTAATTTGAGCTTAACTCAAAATGGCAAATTTAATTTTTTAAATAAAAAAGAACCAAATTTCTAATTTAGGTTATCTTCGTGGCCAAAAAAATTAAGAGTTGCCCAAATTATCTTGAGTTTTTTATTTATTTTTGTTTCATAAATAAAATTTCTTTTCGTTAATTTTTTTATAAATTAACAATCATGAAACACAATTGTGAAGATAATGATATTTTAAATTTTCTGCCTTTTTATTTATTAACGATCAAATTGTAATTCATGCTTTAAATAATTTTTATTTTGAAATAGAGAGCTTAATGAAATAAAGAAAAAGAGGGCTTAATGTATTTTAATTAACTGCATTTTTGTCTCAAAAATTGCAACATGTATAATTAAAATGATGTTATCATAATACATAGGTAAAAAGTTGTTCCTGGACTGATGGTTAAGGAGATAATAAGCCTGTTTTTAAAATAGAAGAAAGGATAACATACCAAAATACACAGGGTTAAATATATTTTACCCATAAATTTATCTAAAAAATATTAACTTTTGTTTACTTACATTAGGCCCATGAGACCTTAGATTCTACGCCCATTATTGTTTAGAGGTCTCCTTAAAACTGAATGGATAAGAAAAGTAAGCTCCTAACACAAAGCCCCATTCAATATTCATATAGTAAATATTATACAACTTCTATATAATAAGTAATAAAACATATGTATACTCCTTTTAAAGACTATATTTGTGATTTTAAGATTTAATGCTCTAAATGATGTCACTTTGAATTACAAGTATATAAAAATAATTGAATGACCGTTACAAAAGATTTAGTTAAGCATTTATGGATCTTGTATTTAATTTTAACAAATGACTCATAAAATAAGTCAATAAATTATCAAATAATTAAAAACATATTTTTTAATTTTAATTTTTCTATTTTTAGATAATATTTTTCTTTTAAATAAAAATGAAACTCTATTTGTTTGTAGTTATATTTTTATTACTGATGATAATTATATATTAAACAAATTTTAAAAATAAATTATTTTTAATTAACTAAATTTGTTTAATCTCTTATATAATATTTACTAATTAATTATTAATAATTATGTTTTTATTAAAATAAATAGTTTAAAATTAATATTTATTTCAAACT
>JANPWT010000245.1:36337862-36358123 GCA_024678245.1 Erythroxylum densum | reverse complement strand
GGCATCATAGTGTCTTTGTTACTCTCTGTAGGAATATCTTTGTTTAACAGTCACTATTAATCAATATTGTGTAGTAGTCAATTACTTCATAGATGCTGAATTAGCATAGACTTACTTTAAAGTTTCTCATCTAGCTTAGAATTAATAGCTACTAGAACAACAAAATAAATTGATTCTTCTTTAAAGAACTAATTGGGCACACTCTATATAATATGTATTTGACTTTATTAAAGAGAAAGAGGCGTGACTTTTTTCCAGAAATTATGAGTTTCAGCCTCGTGGAAAGTCTGATCTTTTGTTGCTAAGAGTGATTTCTATAAGAACCTATTAGCATAATACTAATAGTTTTGCATATTGCATAACTTACAAGTGAGGGATTCTTATAGTTCTTGTTACAAAATTCACGAGTAACATAAAGACCTATCATTTTGTTTTAATTTGTTAAAAGTCCAGTAGCTCCAATTCATTAACCTTCATAATGTATAAAAGTGCCCAGCAGAGGTTGAAAGGCTAATATCCAATAGGATACACTTATGTGATATTGTTCATGGTAGAAACATGTACCTGCGACGAGTTATCTGACTATATAAAGAGATGGAACATTCAGAACCTACTATTCTTGAAGGATCATTTTTCATAAGCTCTATAGACCAAGGTAAATCATTTATGCAATTTCTTATGCTAGATAGAAGATTGGAACAAATAGTGTGCTGCATAATTTGCTATTGTAAAAATTGCATAACTAATATCAAGCTCATAACATTATTCTCTAATTGCTCTATCTACGTGATCTAGAGGTTTAGAAATGAAAGCATCTTTTAAAATACAAGGCAGGGTACAAGAGAAAGAATGGAAGAAGATATTAGTTAGAACAAACAAATGATTATCAAGAAGTCTTAACAAATGGTGTTAGCAAGTGTATATGTTTTCTTCTTTTGCACCAGCCCCTATGCTTAGACAACAATGACATCCAAAATAACCATAGCAAAACAGTCACAGCACATGGATAACAGAGCATATACATAAATGCAGGCAGAAGATAAATAGAGCATATCATCTTACCATTCGATTGCATGGCTTACCTGATATGCTATCGTTTTCAAATGCTTTTGTAGTTATCTCTTGATCCACCTGAACAGAAAGTAAACAAGCATCAGTCATTTCCTAGCCATCATAACAGTTGTTAGAAATTTTAGATACAATCCACTCTAGAAGCACCATTATTATCATAGTATAATTGGAAGAGAAATTGTAGAACATCATCGTAACACCATCATGCAAATGGCACTGTGAACGAACGATATACAGAACCATCATCTTTTATTATGAAAACATAGGGAAAAAATTAACAAATAGTCACACACATCATTCAAGCTACAGTGACATTCATAGACGCAATGCCTTCTCCAAACTTTTCACTCAGTCTATTATGCACAACAACATATTAACACCCCCAACACAGCGAACTAGATCACTTGGAGCCAGACGCAATGCGCCTGAACAGACGGAATGGAATGATTAAAACATCATATACCTAAATGCAAACAACCGAATAACGAGAGGAGATACAGAACCCAGATCCAGAATGAGAAGAGAGGAGACCGAACCCAGAGGCAACAATGGAAGAACAAATGAAGAAAAAACTTACCTCAGCCGCCACGAACCACAGACGAGTGCGAAGAGCATTGGGAGAAAAAGAGACGGTACCAGTGCGAAGAGATTTGGGAGAATACAGGGATAGGTTTCGATGTTGCGTTGTAAATGGGGGTAATATAGTAATTTCATTTTGAGTTTAGTTTCCATCCCGGGACAGGAAAAATTGTACCATAGTAATGAGAGGTACACAAAATCTCCGTCCCCATATTCCAGAGACGGGGACAAACATCGTGGAGACATAAAGCAAACGCCTCAGAAACGGGATTTTTGTGTCTCCGTCTACTGTCCCCACCCATGAGGACAGTAACCAAACACAGTGTAAGAATATAGATATCATAATTGAAAATGAGGATCAATCCTTGATTGTGTTATGTTCATTACCACCTTCCTATGAGACATTTGTTGATACACTGTTGTATGGGAAAGATAGTATTTCACTGGATGACGTCAGTAATGCTTTGAAGTCTAAAGAGTTGAAAAAGAACTTTTTAGAAAACAGGGCAGAAGTTGAGAGTTTGGTGAGTAAGGGAAGAACACAGACGAAAGATTATTCTAAGAAAAAGTCTAAGGCTAGATCGAAGTCTAGAGTAAAGCAGTTAAACTGTTTCGAGTGCGGAGAGCAGGGTCATTTTAGGAGAGACTGTCCTAAGTTGAAAGAGAAGAAGGGGAGGCAAAAGGAGGAGAATTATGCTAATATTGTTCATATTTGTGGTTTTGATGACAGTGACGGTGCAGGAGAGGTGTTGTTCGTGAGTTCAAGTCATGGGCAAAATTCCTGGGTTCTCGATTCTGGTGCAACTTTCCATATGTGTCCTCACAAGCAGTGGTTTGCTACATACAAATAGATGAGTGGGACTGTCTATTTGGTAATAATAATCCATTACCAGTAGAGGGGATTGGCTACATCAGATTAAGAATTTTTGAAGGTATTGTTAGAAGCATTGAGTGTTGGCATGTTCCTCAGATCAAGAGGAATCTGATTTCTCTTTCAGCTCTGGATGATCAAGGGTTCAAGTTCCATTCAGAAAATGGATCTCTTCAAGTGTGCAAAGGCTCTATGGTACTCATGAAGGGTAAGCTAGAATCCAGACTATATTTGCTTCAAGGTAGTATGGTTGAAGGGGAAGCCGCTATAGCTTCAGGAAGCAGTGATCAGAATCAGTCTCAACTGTGGCATTTACATCTTGGTCACATGAGTGATAAGGGATTGTCTGTTTTAAGCAAGCAGAATTTGCTGGATGGATACAAAAATGAAGACTTAGACTTTTGTGAGCATTGTGTGTTTGGCAAATAGACTAGGGTGAAGTTCAGGAAGAAGGCAGTGCATAAGACCAACGATAAGCTGGATTACATACATTCAGATTTGTATGGTCCCAATAGAATTCCTTCAAAGAGTGGTGCCAGGTACTTTATGACTTTGATTGATGATTACTCTAGAATGGTATGGGTGTATTTCCTGAAAAGCAAAGATGAGGCTTTTCCAACATTTTTTAAGTGGAAGACGATGGTTGAAAGGCAGACAGAAAGAAAAGTGAAGCGTCTTCACACCGACAATGGGTTGGAATTTTGCAATTTCGAATTCAATGACTTCTGCAGCAAGGATGGCATAGTGAGACACCACACTTGTGTAAGCACACCACAACAAATTGGTGTTGCAGAACGGATGAACATAACGCTTTGTCACCGAACACGAAGCATGCTCTCACATTCAGGTGTGAGCAAAGATTTTTGGGCTGAAGCTATCAATATAGCTTGCTATTTGGTTAACAGATCTCCATCTACAACTATTGAGTTCAAAACTCTTTTTGAGGTATGATCCGATTCACTTGCTGATTACTCTAATTTGAGAGTATTTGGTTGTCCTGTATATGTTCATGTGAGAGATGGTAAGCTTGAGCCGAGGGCAAAGAAATGCATATTTCTAGGATATGCATCTGGAGTGAAAGGTTGCAGGTTGTGGTGCACAGATCAAAATTCTCCAGGTTTTATTATCAGCAGGGATGTGACATTCAATGAGTTTGCCTCACTAGATAGTCAAAAGGAAAAGACGATAGTAGGATCAGATCACGATGTTAGAGATCGAATGGAGCTCGAGATTAAAACTCCACTAGCTCAGTCCAGTAATTTAAGAGTAGAGAAGGTGCAAGATGTTGATGTTCATGATGCACCTGAGCAACAGCAACCGTATAGCATTGCAACAGGCAGAGAGAGGAGACAGATCAGACCACCACAAAGGTATGCAAATGTAGCTAATGGAAATCTTATTGGATATGCAAACCTTGTGGCTTTTGCTTTGTCAGTTGCAGAGACAGTTGATGTGCAGGAGCCTAATAGCTATAAAGAAGCTATTTCAATTTCAGAAGCAGATCAATGGATTGGTGTTATGGGTGAAGAAATTGAGTCTCTTCACAAGAATCAGACTTGGAAGCTTGTTCCATTGCCAAAGGGACATAAGGTAATAGGCTGCAAATGGGTTTTCAAAAGAAAAGAGAGCAATTCTAGGGTTGAAGCACCTAGATACAAGGCAAGATTAGTGGCTAAGGGTTTTACTCAGAGGGAGGGAATAGATTATAATGAAGTGTTCTCTCCAGTCATGAAACATAGTTCTATTAGGGTCTTGTTAGCTATGGTGGCTCTTCACGACTTAGAGTTTGAGCAGTTAGATGTAAAAACTGCATTCTTGCATGGTGAGTTAAAGGAGCAGATTTATATGAGTCAGCCTGAAGGTTTTATCACTCCAGTCAATTATCAAAATGGAACAGCAGCTGGCGTTGATTCAGGACTAGTATCAACGCCAACTGCAAGCGTTGTTGCTAGGAGGCAACACAAAAAGAATTGAGAAACCAGTTGTTAGGGAAAGTGACCCTATGAGACATCCTCAGATTCAAAATCTCGTATCATGGAATCGTGAAAATAGTTTCAGTGATGAGAAAAATGTCATCCAGTCAAGATGAAGAGGAGATTATGAATATAAACTTAAGGTAGATATCTCATCTTTTAGCAAAGATCTGGATATTGAAGGCTTTCTTCATTGGTTAGCGGAGCTAGAAAGATTCTTCGATTATACAAAGATTTTAGAGAATAGGAAAGTGAAGTTGGTGGCCTACTGTCTAAAGGGGGAGCTTCCGTATTGTGGGAGAAGTTGCGGGATTCAAGAAGGAGAGAAGAGTGAAATCATATTTCTTTATAGAGGAGGATGAAGCAGTTGCTTAGAGAGAGATTTTTACTGTCAGATTATGAGCGCTATATTTTCGTTGCCTATCAGTAGTGTCATCAAGGTAGTCGTAGAGTCCATGAATATACAACAGAGTTTTTGAGGTAGGTAGTCCGCAACCAGTTGTCTGAATCTCAACCTCAACAAGCCTCACGTCATTTGAGAGGGTTGAGATCTAATATAAAGGAGAAGATAGGAATCCAGATGGTGCTTACAGGGCAAGATGTGAGAAATTTAGCTATGAAAGCTTAATCTATACTAAATAAAAAGCAACGGGAGTATAAGAATTATACAGGTGAGAAGAGTCTAGGTGATAGAAGAAAGGAGGTGGTTACTGCAACTCCTATGAAGAGTAGTGTTGGCAAGGGAAGCACTAATGACGGAAGTTCAAACAAAGTAGCTCCAACGACTTCTAATGAGTATCCAAAAAGGAGAGCAGTAAACATAATGGAACAACAAGAAGAAGAAGATGAAGAGGAAGTGTGCGGGCCTGAATGTGATGGTTGGGAACAACAGGGAGAAGAGGATGAGGAGATGTATGTGTGTGATGTCAGAAGATTGATGATATCCTACAAGGAGCATGGTGATTTGCAAAGATATAAGCTCTTTCGTACGAAGTGTTTGGTACTAGGGAATTTGTGTGGGTTGATCATTGATGGAGGGAGTCAGGAAAACATTATAAGTGTGGCTACTATGAAGAAGTTAAAGTTGACTACCGAGCCACATCCAGATCCTTATAGCATTAGGTAGATTAAGGAGGTTGGACAGATTATGGTTAAAGAATGGTGTAAAGTGACTTTCTCTATTGGAAAGTATCAGGATGAGCATTATTGTGACGTAGTAGAGATGGATACATGTCAGATCTTGTTGGGAAGACCATGGCAGTTTGATGTAGATGTGATACATTCGGAAAGGAAAAATACATACCATTTTTTAAAAGATAGTGTAAATTATACTTTAGTACCTATCAGTGGTGTGAAGTCTAAAGTAAAGATCCAGAAGCCTTTGTTACAAGAAGAGAATAATCGAGGCAAATTTATTAGTGAGATGAAGGAAACAAAAGAGGTGCATCTGTTATTGGTTAAAAGGGAAGAGCTAATAGAAAGCAAGCCCGAGCCTGTAGTACCTCAAAAAGTGCAATCTATATTGGAGGAGTTTACAGATGTGACTCCAGAGGACTTACCAGAGGGATTACCGCCTATGCGTGATATCCAACACCATATTGACTTGGTTCGCCAACTTTCCTAATATGCCTCATTACAGGATGAGCCCAAAAGAGAATGAGATTCTATGGGAGAAAGTAGAGGAGTTGATAAGTAAAGGCCATATTTGAGAAAGTATGAGTCCATGTGCAATGCCAGCATTACTTATGCCGGAGAAGGATGGAAGTTAGAGGTTGTGCGTTGACAGTAGAGCGATCAACAAAATCATTATAGTCTATAAATTTTCTATTCCGAGACTTGATGATATGTTGGATTAGCTTAGTGGAGTCATTATTTTTTCTAAATTTGATCTTCGAAGTGGATACCATCAAATAAGAATAAGGCCTGGAGATGAGTGGAAGACAACCTTCAAGAAAAAGGATGACTTATATGAGTGGTTGGTCATGCCTTTCGGATTATCCAACGCACCTAGCACTTTTATGCGTCTTATAAACTAGGTGTTGCGACCTTTCATCGGTAAGTTTGCGGTTGTTTATTTTGATGATAATCTTATTTATAGTAGATCTATTGAAGAGGATGTGAGACATTTAAGGCATGTATTTGATGCCTTAAGAGAAAATCAATTATATGCCAACTTGAAGAAATACTTATTTATGTTGGAGAATTTGCTATTCCTAGGAAATGTTGTGGGAAAAGATGGCATCCGAATGGATGAAGATAAGGTAAAGGCCATTAGAAATTGGCCTACACCGAGAACCATTGGAGAAATGAGGAGTATTCATGGTTTGGTGACATTTTATAAGAGGTTTATTGATAATTTCAGCAGTATTGTAGCTCTTACTACGGATTGTCTGAAGAAATGGAAGTTTAGATGGGAAGAAGAGAAAGAACAAAGTTTTTCCCTTATCAAGGAGAAACTATGTACAATACTGATCCTAGTGTCACCAGACTTTGAAAACTTATTTGAAGTGGAGTGTGATGTGAGTGGGATAGGTATTGAGGCAGTATTATCCCAAGAGAAAAGGCATGTGGCATATTTTAGTAAGAAACTAAGCGAGGCTAAGAAAAAATGGGCTACTTATGATAAGGAGTTCTACGCTATTATGAGGGCTTTGAAGATATGGGAGTACTATTTAATTGAAAAGGAGTTTATTCTTTATACTGATCACCAAGCATTGAAGTATTTGGGAAGTTAGAAGTAGTTAAGGACCAAGATGCATGCTAGATGGTCAGCTTATATTGACAAGTTCCCCTATAAACTTGTCCAAAGCTGGAAGAAACAATGTAGTGGTAAACACGTTGAGTCGACGAGTAACCATGATCAGAATGCTAACAGTTGAGATTGAAGGTTTCGAATACTTGAAAGACTTATATGTTGATAATGAAGACTTAAAAAAAATATGGCAAACTTGTTAAGGAGAGAAGTTGTCTAAAGACTACCACATTCATGATGGGTTCCTTATGAGAGGTAACCAACTATGCCTCCAGCGGACATCACTGAGGGAGAAGGTAATTAGAGACTTAAACGGAGGAGTGTTAGCTGAACACTTAGGCAGAGACAAGACATTTAAGGAGGTACATAAAAGGTATTTTTGGCCTAAATTGAGGAGAGACGTTGTTTCTATTGTTTCTAGGTGGCAGATTTGCCAAACTGATAAAGGTTATGCATTAAACGCAGGTTTATACATGCCATTACCTGTGTCTGACAATATTTAGGAAGACCTTTCCATGGACTTTGTATTGGGTTTACCAAGAATACAAAGGGGCATGGATTCCGTTTTAGTGGTGGTCGACATATTCTCTAAGATGGCGCACTTTTTACCATGTAAGAAGATAGTAGATGCGACAACTATTGCTAAATTGTTCTTCCGAGAGGTGTTGAGGCTCCATAGAATTCCAAAATCAATTAGCTCTAATAGAGACACTAAGTTTCTGAGTCATTTTTGGATAATTTTGTAGGGTATGTTTGATTCATCCTTCAAGTATAGTAGCACAGCACACCCACAGAACGATAGATAGATTGAAGTGATGAATAGGACTTTGGATAATTTAGTGTGATGTATTTGTCGTGATAAACCGAAGAATTGGGATTTTCTTATCACATAAGTTGAGTTTGCCTACAACAATGCTATCCATAACTTTATCGGTCGATCTCCATTCTCTGTAGTTTACACTAAGATACTAAATCATGCACTAGACCTTATTTAGTTACCTAAAAATGTTAACATCCATGCGAGTGCAACCAAGTTTGCTAAAGAAACCTAAGAAATACAAGTCGAGGTGAAGGAACGACTTGAAAAAACTAATGCGAAGTATAAGGCTAATGTGGACCCATATAGGAAGAATCAAGTGTTTGAGGTGGGAGATGAAGTAATAGTGGTGATAAATAAGACGCAGATTACTGAACATCACCACTAGTTGAAGGCCAAGAAGTATAGTCCATTCAAGATTGTGAAGAAAATTAATGACAATGCATATGTCATTCAGTTACCTTTGTGGATGGGTAATATCAAACCAACCTTTAATGTTGCGGATATTTACCCCTACTTACCGGAGTACAAGTTAGGTTATCCAGAGTATAATTCGAGGTCGAGTTCTTTACAAGTGGAGGGGACTGATACGGAGCTTTAGATTAGAAAATTTATTTATTGTGTTTTACTTTTATTACGACAATGAGGACATTTTTATCTTTGTTATTAGGTTCTAGGTCATTATAACTCATATAAATACTTTTTTATTGTATTGCGGAAGAATCTTTGCCTATTTTCAATGAAAATACTCTATTCCTCTTATGACATGTTTGGTTGAGTGGAATAGATATGCTATTATTGATATATTCCTAGTGAATAGTTATTCCTTTGTTTGGTTAAAAAATAAAATACAGAATAACTAATCCTAGGTTTAGTTATTTCTATACTTTTAGAAATAGCTAAAGATACCTCCCCCTATATTTACCTATTTTGTGAAACGCGGAAAAGGTAAAGACAATCTTTCTATAATAATAATAATAATAATAATAATAATAGGAATAATAATAATAACAATAATAACAACAACAACAACAACAATAACAATAGTAATAATAATAATAGAGACTATAATGGATATTTTGATCTTTTTGTTAGTTATTTTTTTGTCATTTCAAATTTATATTTTCAAACCAAACATTGGCATACTTTATCATTAGAAATTCTTATGAATAAATCAAACTAAGTAATACCTATTCCATTCTATTCCTTATCTATTCTATTCTTAAAAATAATCATTCAATTCCTTATCTATTCTAGCAGGTGAACCAAATACCATGTTAAAATTTTCATTTACCTTTTAAATTCTTTGTACATCTTAGAGTAAATCTGCATTTTCTGTACTCTTAGATTATAATACAACATTTTTGCGCTGCGTCAAATATAGCATCATAAAATTATTCTAACAAAATGATGACTCATCTTTTATTCATTGATTGCCTCAGGAGCAACACATGTGGAACGGAGCTTATGTCCGTATCATCCTTTCGAGGAGGACAAGGATATAAAGTAATAAACTAATAATTAAGAATTTGAGGTAGTTGGTCTTTCATTTTCACATATATTAGAGGATCGGGTGAAAAAAGACAGAAACCAATACTAAATTTAATCCTTGGCGAAATGAAAACGTCAAGACGGTCCTTTCCGCACGTGGGAACATGCGTGCAAGAACAAGCCCAGTGGCAGTACTTTCCTACTGGTATTTGATGTGTTACTATTTGGGTATGCGCTACTGTATAGTGTATAAAACAGATTTTTGACAATTGTGGAATTGGACCTATTCACGCATGAATTAAGAAGCTCAGTCAAACCCAGAGCTTGGGTGAAGAGATTAATCATGGGCCGACCCACTCTAGCCAGACTTAGTGAGTATCTTTTCACAAACACCTTCGAACTCATAGTAGGCAACGAAGGAATGAACTTGGTAGTCTGAAGAGTTTATTCCTTTGATAATTTACATACAAGTGTATCATAAAGTTGAGAGGACTTTGACCATTCCTCTTCGTGGCTTGCAAAGAGCCTCCAAGGGCTCAAATTTAGGCACGGTAAGTCCCATTCCCTCTTTCATGTCGATCTTCTCTTCACTAATCCCGGACCATTCAAAACACTGAATCAGTGCACACAAAGTTAGTCCCACTGTTCTCCTTCCTAAAGCAACTCTAGGACAAATCCTCCTTCCGGCACCGAATGGAAGAAGTTTATACCCTTCAACTTCTCCACCTTCAAATCGCTCCAGCATAAATTTATCTGGTTCAACTCAATACTTTTGGTCCCTGCGGATCGTTCACAGATTGACCAGCAGCATTGTGCCATTTGGCACATGAAAACCGCAAACATCGCAATTCTCATATGACTCGTGTGGAACTAGAACAGGAGACGATGGATGAAGTCGAAATGTCTAATTGATCACATTTTGCAGATAATTCAGATTTAGGAGGCTTGCTTCATCCACCATGAAGAAAAGGGATAAGTTTCTCCTATTTCATTTCAGTACACCAAAATGTATATACATAAACGACCTATTTATACTAGAAAGGAAACACACTCTATTGGTTATTTACACTGTTGTACTTGTAACGACAATTGCAGATGTGACAAAGGAATAAAACAATGCAAGGAACAAAAAAGGACCATGCCCAGATGAGGAGCATGGCGTGCCAATTGAGCCAGCGCAAGGATGCATTGTGTGTATTGTTGAATGCAGAGAGAACGAGTAGCAGAGTTGGTCTAGTGCAAGGAAATTTACTGTGAGAGGTATGCGTGGGAGATGAACGTGTGAGAGGTGGGCCTGTAGACTTGTGAGCAAAAGAAACGTGTCCAGACCATGAAGAGATCCGGCCCACATAGTACCCTACCCATATAACTCACCGACCTGGCCTTGAATACTAAAACGTAAAACGAACCAATCTTTAACACTTCCCTTTCAAGCCGGAGACCCGGAGGAAACGCACTGATCCGAACTTGGCAATTAGGGCTCCGAACATCCGCGTGGGGAGAGGCTTTGTGAAAAGATCGGCCCGCTGTTGTTGACTACGAATGTACCGGAGGTCCAGAAATCCTGCATCTACTGTGTCGTGTACTAGGTGGAGATCGATCTCCAAGTGTTTCGTCCTTTCATGGAAGACGGGATTTTGCGATATATGGATCGCCGCTTGATTGTCACAGAATAAAGGTATAGCTTTTGTAATTGTGACCTGAAAATACCCCAAAAGATGGGTGATCCATTTTAGTTCACACGTTGTCGAAGCGATGCTTCGGTACTCCGATTTCGTCGATGATCTACTTACGGTTGTCTGTTTCTTTGTTTTCCAGGAGATAGGTGAGTCACCGAGGAATACACAGAACCCGATTAAGGATCGTCTGCTGTAGATGCAACTTGCCTAGTCGAAATCCGAATAGGCGGTGAGTTCTAGGGTTGAGCGTGTCGCATAAAATAGGCCCTGGTGTTGAGTTCCCTTTAAATATTTTAAGGTATGTTTTACGGCTTTCCAGTGAGGTTCCCGTGGCGTTTTCATAAATTGACTCAATTGCTGTGTAACGTAGGCAAGATCGGGTCTGGTGAAGTTCAGGTACTGTAGGCGACCCACAATCCGTCTATATCTTTCTGGATCCTGAGAGGCTCTCCTTCATCGATGGTAAGCTTACTGTCTGTAGCCATGGGTGTTGTGCATAGTTTGGAGTCTAGTAGTCCTGTTTCTTGTAGAATGTCTCGCACGTACTTACTTTGACTAAGGACTGTGCCCTTTTCTGATCTAGCAATTTCAACTCCTAGGAAATATTTAGCGTATCCCGGGTCCTTGATTGAGAATTCTCTATGCAGAGCTCGTTTAGTGTCATCTAGGAGTGTCTCATTGGCTCCTGTGATTAGGATAGCATCTACATAGATGATGATGGCAGCAAATTCCTCCCCTTGACCTTTGGTATACAAGCAGTGATCTGCTTCTGCCTTGTTGAAACCTAGAGCCTTCAGAGTTGAAGTTAATTCTTTGTGCCATTGTCTGCCTGCTTGTTTAAGCCCATAGATTGATTTCAGTAACCTGCACACTTCTCCTGCCTTGACTTTTGTGTATCCTTGTGGAGGTATCATATATAGTTCTTCTTCCAGGTGACCATGGAGATAGGCATCATTGATATCACGCTGTATAATAGGCCACTTCTTGATAGTTGCTACAGCTAGGAAGGTTCTAATTGTCACGATTCTAGCCACAGGAGAGAACACTTCTGAATAATCCACACCTTCTCGTTGATTGAAACCTTTGGCCACCAACCTTGATTTTAAATTTTCAACTGAGCCATCTGATTTGTATTTGACCTTGTACACCAACTTAGATGCTATTGCTCGTTTTCCCTTAGGCAATTCTATCAATATCCATTTTTGGTTGTTTTCAAGGACTGTGAGCTGTGATTCCATCGAGTCTCTCCATTCTTGTGATTTACATGCTGTCTCATAAGAAAAGGGTTCAAAGGAAGTGTTTACATTAGCTATGAATTCTTTGTATGGTTGTGCATGTGTGACTCGAGGACATGACTCCTTGCTGACTTCTATTCTTGCAGGATCAAAGACTTGTAAAGCAATGTTAGAAGTATCAAGAATAGCAGTAGATTGATGAGCAAAGGCTTGGAGGACATAATCATTCAGGTATTAGGGTATGGTGTGAGTTCTCAGGCTTTTTCTAATGGGATTGTTTGGATCGGATTGGTGTTCTGGTGAGTCATGGGGTGATGGTAGATTTTCTGTGATATCTGGTGTGCCCTTTGTGTATTGCTTGTGTGTGGTGTGGTGCATATCACTTGGTGACTCTCTATCACTGTTAAATGTGATGGAGGGGAACAATGGTGATGGGGCTTGTGCTGGTGTGTTTGGGATATTAGCAAAGGGAAATGTTCCTTCATGGAAGGTGACATCCCTTGTGCTGAAAGTGTGCTTTGTTTCAAGATCCATTACTTTGTATGCTTTGTAGTCGGGCATATATCCAAGTAAGATGCATCTTGAGGCTCTAGGGTCTAACTTGGTCTTGCTTGGGGTTTTGTTTAAAGCGAAACGTAGACATCCAAATGTTCTGAGATGTTCATAGGTTGGCTCCCTCATGTGTAGTCTTTCGTATGGAGTCTTCCACTATAGAGTTTTAGTGGGTATTCGGTTTAGGATATAGGTGGCTGTGAGAAGTGCTTCCCCCCAAAAATGCTTAGGTAATTTTGCTGTAAACAACAAAGCTCTGGTTATTTGGAGTAGTGTTTGTGTTTGATTTCCACCACGCTGTTTTGTTGTGGGGTATAGGGGCAACTTTTTTGGTGCATTATCCCCATTTCTGCAAAATATTTTCTGCACTCATGATTTAGGAATTCCCTTCCATTATCAGTTTGCACTCTTAGGACCCTAGTATTGTACTGTTTCTCCACGGATGTGACAAATTGGGTTATAGTAGGTTGGGTTTCATTTTTGTGTCGAAGTAGGAAGGTCCAAGTTGCCCTAGAGTAGTCATCTACAATAGTTAGAAAAAATTGAGATCCATTTGAGGTAGGGATCCGATAGGCCCCATAGGTCCATGTGCAAGAGTTCAAAAGTTCTAATGGTTGTTATTGTGTGTTTGGGAAAGGGCTTTCTATACTGTTTTGCGATAGGACACACTTGACAATTAGCCAAATTATGAGCAGAAAAGTTAATCGCATTAATGTGCTGCATCTTTTCTTTAGAAACATGTCCTAACCTATTGTGCCAAACATCAGAGGGAATAATAACACTACAAGCAACATTCTTGGTTTTGTACAAATCTAGGGAAGGACCTTTTTGGGTCCCTGGAGGTAATAGGCTGCTTGAAGTTAGGTCATACAATCCACTCCTAGCCTTGATAGCTGCTATGATGCTATTAGTCTGAAGGTCCTGCAAGAATAGATTGTTAGAGACGAAAATGGCAGTAACGTCATTTTGTGTAGTGAGCTTATTTACTGAGAGTAAGTTTTTAAAGAAACTTGGTATGTGTAATATCTCATCAAGTGTGATTTTATCACCAAGTGTGGCTTGGCATATGTGCTGTATTTCTTGTTGTGTGCCATCCGGAAGGGTGACTAGGTCATATATCCTGTTTTCCTCGCATGTGTGACAACAACTTAAATCTTTGATCATGTGTGATGATGCTCCTGAATCAATCAACCAAGTGTAAGTATTTCCTGTGTTATTCTTATTTATGCAACTATTACCTTCAAAGTTTGCAAGACCTCCCATCTTTACTTCGCTTGTGCCTTTTCCCTTGATTGCTTTGGATATTTCTTGCTGTATGAAAGTGGCTAGGCTGTGAGGAATTTGGTCACCCCTATCAGGGCTCTCACTTTGTTCACTTGGTGTGTCTGCAGGTGAATCACCAAATGCAACTAAGTTGGCCCTACTTTTCTGCCCTGTGAGCTCTTTATACCAGTCCGGCACTCCGTGGATTTTGAAGCATATTTCAACAGTGTGTCCTGCCTTCCCACATTTTTCACAATGCTTATCCTCTTTTCTGGTGTAGATCCTCTTACTGCTGGTATTACTTCTGCCCCCTCTTTTTGTGTTAAATGTAGGCTGTTTGACCATCATAGCCACGTTCATGTTGTTCTCATTGCTTGCGTTTACTGTTCTTTGTCTTTCTACCGTTTGCATCATGGCATAGGCTCGGTTCACCATGGGTAAGGGCTCCATGAGCATAACCTGATTCACCACATGTTCGTACTCCTCATTCAGGCCCATCAGGAACTGCACAAGTCTGTGGGTGTTCTCCTTCATATGAATGGCCTTGGCAGCATCACAAATGCAGGTAGGTGTTGGGCTCAAACTAGACAAATCATCCCAGAGTTTGTTTAGCTTAGTGTAATAGGTTGAGATGGTTAAATTACCTTGTTTGAGCTGACTGATTTCTCTCTCTATTTGATATAACAGTGGGCCGTTTGCTTCCCCGAATCTCTCTTTGAGCTCATCCCAAAGCTCCTTGGCCGTTTGGAATGACAGAAATGCATCTCCCAATTCTTTGGTCATTGAATTGAGAATCCAAGATTTGACCATGGAATCGGCTCTCCTCCATCTGGTGAGTAAACTCCTATCCTCAGTTGGTTGTGTGCATGTTCCATCGATAAAGGATAGCTTGTCTTTTGCACAAAGTGCTATCATCATTGCTTTGCTCCATGTTAGGTAATTATTCCCATTGAAGAGAGTGGTAACTAGGACTGCCCCTGGATTTTCTGTGTTGGTAATGGAGTATTTATCGAAGTCTGTGGTGTTAAGGTGACTGCTCTCACTCTCAGCTATGGTAGACATTGTTGGTGGTGAGTTGGATCAGACCATAAGCTCTGATACCATGAAGAAAAAGGGATCAATTTCTTCTATTTCATTTCAGCACCACCAAATGTATGTACATAAACGATCTATTTATACTAGAAAGAAAACACACACTATTGGTTATTTACACTGTTGTACTTGTAAAGGCAATTACAAAAGTGACAGAGGAATAAAGTAATGTAAGGAATAAAAGGACCATGCGCAGATGAGGAGCATGGTGTGCCAACTGAGCCGGCGCGAGGGAACGTTGTGTGTACTGTTGAGTACAGAAGGAACGAGTGGCAGAGTAGGTCCAGTGTAAAGAAAGTGACTGTGAGAGGTATACGTGTGAGATGTACGTGTGGGAGATAGTCCTTTGGGCTTGTGAGCAAAAAGGGAGAGATCCGGTCCATAGAGGACCCTACCCATACACTGACCCGGCCTTGAGCACTAAAATGAGAAACGAATCAATTCTTCAACACTTATGAAACTCGATAAAGAGTCTTTTGATAGCCTTCATGATATTAAGCATGAATTGCTGAAACTATGGCTTGAATAAGAGTAGAAGAAGCTGCCAAACAAACTTTGTTCTTGAAGGATATTAGCCCATCACTGTATGACCAAAGATTGCCCTCCATACCAGTCTTAATACGTTCCACCAGTTGCTGCAGCTCCTTTGAGTGAGAAACTTCTGCTTTAATTGCATCAAAGAACCCCAACTGAGGCATGGATATTGAAGTTAGGATTCCCACATCTTCATCTCTGCATGATAGTGCATCAGCCACAATATTTTGTCACCCAACTCGGTATTCCACCATAAAGTTAAAGCCCATGAGCTTGCTAAGCCAATGCTGTTGTGGTGAGGTAATAATAGGCTGCTCTAGGAGGAACTTTAGGCTATAATGGTTTGTTCTTATTAGGAAATGTCATCCCCACACATAAGATCTCCAATGGCTCACAACTTTGGCTAAGCCAATCAATTCCTTCTCATAGGCAGGTAGAATGGTGGTGTCGTTTAGCTAGAGTAAGATTGAAGATAGCAATTGGTCGACCTTCTTGTTGTAGGAAAGCTCCTATTCCATAATTAGAGGCTTCACATTCTACTACAAAAGTCTTTAAGGGCTAAAACTGGGGTTTGAGTCATGGCCAATTTCAATGCTTCAAAGGCAGACACGGAATCCTGTGTCTATATAAAGGACTTCTTTCTCAACAAAGCTGTCAACGGTGGACAATGCCACCTTAAATCATTCAACAATTTCTCCATAATTTTTTACAAACTTCCTGTAGTACCCGATAAGATCAAGGAAGCCTCGTAATGCTCGAATGGTAGTTAGTTGTGGCCATTGTGATATTGTTGTCACTTTTTGGGTGTTTGCGTCCACTCTCAGCAATGAAATCACATTTCCCAAGTAAGAGACTTGAGTTTGTGCAAACAAACATCTAGATTTTTTTAGGAACAAGCAATGATGTCTCGACACAGTGAACACTACCCGAAGATGGTACATATGTTCTGTCCAAGTATGACTGTAAATGAGATATCATCAAAAAATATCAAGACAAATTGTTACCAGCCCTTGTCTGTGATCTAGTTATGGGACCCTGCAACCTAAACTCAGAAATTAACTAAGAAGGAAAATGGTATTTGTTAGTTTTTCTGCCCTTTCGACCTATTTTGAACATACAGAAAAACAAGAGCTCATTAGAGAGAACTCTTAGATCTCAAAACTGAAACTTTGTGTTATGGGTCCTCATAAAATGAAGCCCAACCATTAGGCCTAAATATTAAGCCCAATTATAAAGCCCAATGGGCTTAATTGAAAAGAATCCCACATCGATTTAGTCTTTATTTAACCTATTTACAATTTAGTCCTCTTAGTTTGATTTATTTGCAATAGAATCTTTCATTTTGAACCAATTGCAAATTAGATCTTTTTGGAGGCAGAGATAAGGTTTAGGAAGTGTTCTTCCTCGCATAAGATTGAAGAGCTACACCGAGCAACCTTCTTTTGTCTGTTGATGGTATTCATCTAGTTTTATTCTAGATTTTGGTGCCTTTAATTGTATTATGCGCTGCTATTGTTGGTTGTGTTCTTTGTATTTTCTTCTGTTTCAAGATATATTTTGGGTGTGATTTTCATTTGTCAGAAGGAGTAAGGGTCGTTTGTGTATATCCTTATATTGTTGGAGACATTTTGTGTACTCGTTATATTTATAGTGGAGTTTTTCTGGACTAGGTCCTATGGATGTTGCCTCTCGATATTTGAGAGGGAGTTATCACGTTAAAAATTCTAGTATTCTTTCATTTTGTTGCTTGACAATTTATTGTTGCTTCCATATTCGATCGACATCACATCCACACATATTTTGTTTTAATCTGCGCGCTCTGATTTTTGGACACATCTTTGTTTGTTTTTTAATTCCCAACAATTGGTATCAGAGCATTTTGGTTCTCTCTGGTATTTTTTTGTTTGATTGGAATATGGAGCCGAATTATGGGAAGATGGTTAGTTTGAATGGCACAAATTACCACAAGTGGAAAGGGATGATGAAAGATCTTCTATTTGTGAAAAAGTTGCATTTTTCGATGTTTGCTTCTTAGAAGTTAGAGTCTAGAACTAATGAAAATTGGGCTTTTGATAATGAGATGGTTTGTGGCATTATTCGGCAATAGGTTGATGACAATGTTTTGAATCATATTGGTAATGATTCAAATGCTAAGGCTTTGTGGGAAAAGCATGAGACCTTATATGCTTCGAAAACTGGGAATAACAAGTTGTTTTTGTTAAACCAGGCTATATGTTTGAAGTATAAAGAAGGTAGTTCTATATCTGATCATTTGAATGAGTTTCAAGGATGTTTTGATCAATTGTTTGGCATGGGTATCAAATTTGAAGATGAGATTATAGGGCTTTGGTTACTGCTCACTTTACCAGATTCTTGGGAAAATCTTCGAGTTACTTTGACTAGTTCTGCTTCTGTTACCATGGAGTTAGTGAAGTCTACTGTTTTAAATGAAGAAGTCAGAAGACGAACACATGAGGCACTTCATAGTTGCATGTCTTGGTTACAGAAAATAGGGGGGAAAGTAGAGAGAAGGATTAGGGACGTAACTGAGAAAAGAATAGAAGTAAGTCCAGACCCCGATATAAGCATATGGAGTGTCGCCATTGTGGTAAGAAAGGTTATATTAAGAAGTAATATTTCAAGATGAAACGTGAGAAGAGCAAGCAACAGAAGAACAATGATGATAGCGATGATAGTGTTTCTATTGTTGCTAATGATTTGATGATAATTGATGATAGCGATGATAGTGTTTCTATTGTTGCTAGTGATCTGATGACAATTGCTGATGAAGAACTAGTTAACATTGCTTCTAATGAGACTAGTTGGGTTTTTGATAAAGATGCTACTTATTATATAACCCCTCACAGGGAGTTCTTCATGTCCTATACTCCAATTTTTGATGGCGCTTTAACAATGGCTAACAATGGCAAATCAAAGGTTGTTGGCATTGGTACTATTTTTTTGGAGACTAATCTCATAATGAAGCTATTTTTGAATAATGTCAGACATAATCCTGACATGAGGTTTAATTTGATTTCTACTGGTACACTTGATGACAAAGGTTATAATAGTCAATCTTCAATGGAGAAGTGGAAACTCACTAAAGATTCCTTGGTTATCGCACGTGAAGAGAAAGTTTCACGTTTATATTGTACCAAGGCTACAGTTTCTGTTGATGATGCTAATGTTGTTGCCAGCAATGATTTATCAAAACTATGGCATAAGAGTCTTAGTCACATTAGTGCGACAGGACTTCATCAATTAACCAAGAAGAATGTGATTTTTGGTCTAAAAGATGTCACATTGGATAAATATTCTTATTGCTTGGCGGGAAAGCAAAATTGAGTGTTCTTCAAGGGTAATCCTCCTTCCAAAAAATCAGAGGTTCTTCAGCTAGTTCATTCAGATCTTTGTGGTCCTATGAAAACTAGGGCACATAGTGGTTGTCTATATTTTGTGACCTTTATTGACGATCATTTTAGAAAGCTTTGCGTCTATCCTTTGAAAAAGAAAGATCAAGTTCTTGGTGCCTTTAAAGTGTTTCAAGCCTATGATAAGAGAGAGATAGGGAAGAAACTAAAGTGTATTTGCACTAATAATGATGGTGAGTATTATGGACCTTTTGATACATACTGTATAGAACAAGATATACGACACCAGAAAATGCCTCCTAAAACTCCTCAATTGAATGGCTTAGCAGAGAATATGAATAGGACTTTGGTGGAAAGAGTCCGATGTTTGCTTTCTAAAACAAAGTTGCCCCAATCATTTTGGGTGGAGGCTTTATGTACTGCTACATATATTATTAATTTGTCCCCTACTTATGCTTTTCAGGGTGATGTTCCTGACAGAGTTTGGTATAAGAAAGATGTATCTTATGACCATTTACGTGTCTTTGTATGTAAAACTTTCGTACACATGCCTAAAGATGAGAGGTCCAAATTAGAAGCTAAGATGCGGCAGTGTGTTTTCATTGGCTATGACCTTAATGAGTTTGGCTATAGATTCTATGATCTGGTTGAGAAAAAACTCATTAGAAGTTGTGATGCTTTTTTTTTATGGAAGATTAGAACGTTGAAGACATTGGTAAGGAAGAGAAGATGAAATCTCTCGATAAAAATGATTTAGTTAATCTTGATCCAGTTCGAGAGACAGAGATACCTGGTGATGTCTAGTCTACAAATGATATTAAGGTGGAGGATAATCTTCCAGGCAATGACAATGTTTATGAGGATGTTACAGAAGAGTTAGATGCTTTTGTCGTTGAACCTGATGTTCCACTTAAGAGATCAAATAGACAACGAGTTCCTTCTACTCGTTATCATCTCACAAGTATGTGTTTCTTATTGATG
>JANPWT010000245.1:36302982-36314723 GCA_024678245.1 Erythroxylum densum | reverse complement strand
GGATGCACATGTGTGTATCAATTTTAATATTGGGATCACAAACTCCATTTGCATGCCAGAGGTTATAGAATCAGCAATTTGTTAATTTTGTTTCAAATTTTCAGGAACCATTACATTGCAATGATTGTAATTTTATCAAGTTTTGGTTCTATTTAGGAGTTTATAGTGAAGAAGTTACAATATTTTATTTTTATCTGCATTAGATGCATAGTATTTGTACTGTTCTCTCTTTTTTCTTGTACCCATGACCGTTACTTTTGGATAACAGCCAGAGAAGGTAAAATTTCAACTTAGACTGGGACAACCAATTTACAATGCATTTAAGGCCATTAAGGAATCTTCCGAGTGGCATACTCTGAGTGATGCTCGCAAGCGTATTGTGGAGTGTAAGTATCTCATGGTGTCCACTTTGGTTATATCCTATGCTTATATTAGTTATTGGTCTGTTGTTAATTTGATGGTTTAAGGATTCTTCTCCTTCCATTGTTTCATAATTTCCTTTATATTCTTCATGTTTTTGGTTCATCAATGCTCGTACGGTCAATGTAAAGGTGGGGCTAAAAAGTTGGATTTGCTACCCCTTTTCTGTCTGTTAACGATATATATTCCAGTTCTGAGATGAAAGAGCGAGCCAAGTTCTGACGTGAAGAAGGTGAAGGATGTTAGAATAGGGTTGAAGGTTGATCCAGGATTGACGGGTTTATGTTTTTGACTTCTGTTTGTGAAATGTTGTCGTTTGTATTTAGCTATTTAACTGATAGATAATAGTCATTGGTTTTCTCTTCTTCTTCTTCATGTATATATACGTAGCAACGCTCATATTCGATAATGAGAAAATCAGATATTAATCAACGCTGTCTGGGGGGGTTGACTTGTAGTTTTGTTGTTAATATTTCCTTGCAAATGAAAAAGAAGTTGCTGGATATTACTAATATTGCGCTTGTTTGTTGCAGAACATTCTTCTGCATCAGAATACTCCTGTGTTTCACATCCTGTTGACACTTGTATCTTCTGCCTGTACAGCACAAATAAAGAAAGCAGTTCTTAACGGTGTAGCTCTCGAAGATGATAAGAGAGACCATTTCAACAAAATTGAACAGGTGCATCTATAGTAATGTATTAATGCTGCAACTTACAAACATCTGTGTTGATGAGGAATGAAGGATGATTTACGCAGAAAAACTTCATTGTTTTAGATATTATGCTGAAACTCTGCTGTTGAACTGGCAAAGTACTCTCAGTTTTCATTACCTTTGTTATTTGCTTCCTAATTATGTGCTAGGAATTGGAAAGACTATCTCAAAAATTTGGTGAGAACGTATTAGATGCTACAAAGAAATTTGAGAAACTGATAACGGACAAGAAAGAAATTGAAGGATTGCCTGCCACAGCACTTGGATTGGCTGCACAGACAGCAGTGTCTAAAGTATGACATTTACGTAATGCATCGTTTGTTTAATATAGTCCATTTCCAACTCTAATTCATTTTCCTTTTGACTTTCTGATTTTAGGGGCATAAAGATGCAACCGCTGAGAATGGACCATGGATAATAACATTGGACGCCCCCAGTTTTATGTCTGTCATGCAGCATGCTCGTAACCGTGGTCTACGTGAAGAAGTCTACCGTGCTTATATTACTCGCGCTTCAAGTGACGATCTGGATAATACACAAATTATTGATGAAATATTGAGACTTAGATTGGAAAAAGCTAAGCTGCTTGGTTACAGAAATTATGCTGAGGTATGACGTATTATTGTTTGTATTCTCACATTGATATGCTAAGTTCTTAACTGAAATTTTTGTAACAGGTTAGTATGGCAACAAAAATGGCTACGGTTGGGAAAGCAGAAGAACTGCTGGAAAAGCTGCGAAAAGCATCCTGGGATGCTGCTGTACAAGGTGACATGCCAACATATTTCTAGTTTAACTCTTGTGTAGGAAAAAGGTCCTTGTTCACTATGTTTTTGAGCTTTTGGCAAAGAGAGCTAATACTGGGAGAGGTTCCACTCTCTTGGAGTTGGGTCACATTTATTAGGAAAGTGAGTCTTACTGCTGAGTCATTTCTTTGATAATTGTAGATATGGAAGACCTTAAAGTTTTCTCCAAAAACCGAGATGCAAAAGAAGCAAGTGACTTGAGTCACTGGGATATCAATTATTGGGCAGAAAGGCTTCGTGAGTCTAAATATGATATCAATGAGGTTCTCTCTCTCTCTTTCACACACACACTCGCACTCACACTCACACTCACACACACACAGACACTCATTCTAATACACAGTCAGTCACACAGCTTTTGTTAGCACTTTGCTTCTGTTTTAACAGTTGATATCTAGTTGCACCACTGATTTTTCATATCTTAATAGTTTTCATGCGGCAGTGTAAACGAATTGAAGTGTTCCTCCAATATGACATACACTTAGTCTCAGTCAACCTTCTATGTTTGTTTTCCTGTTATTCTGTTCACTTTTTTGTTTGCTTGAAATAATAATATCTTGAAATCAACATTAAACCTTGGAAAATGACTAAATCTCATTGATATAGTTAGATGGAATGATAATGTTACCAGCCCTTGTCTGTGATCTAGTTATGGGACCCTACAAGCTGAAATCAGAAATTAACTCAGAAGGAAAATGTAATTTGTTAGTTTTTCTGCCCTTTCGACCTATTTTGAAAATACAGAAAAACAAGAGCTCATTAGAGAGAACTCTTAGATCTCAAAACTGGAACTTTGATAGGAGAAAAAATGCCTCCTTATTCCCTTGCATAACCTAAGTTTTATACAAGCACAGTAGACTCCTACTATTTAGGAAAGATTCAAATAATTCCATCTAACTTGATAATTCCAAACTAAATCTATCTAATCACAATTATTTAAATGACAACCAAACAATAACATAATGACAACATAACCAAAAGATAATGACAACTAATAGACTGACAGCTAACACCTAATCTTGTTTCTTCTTTTTTCCATGTGTAAAACATTTGTAGACCTGGTCAAAAGGAACTACTTTGACTGAGTTAGGCTCATTTAATTTCTGGACTTTTTGTTGGTCCACAACATTGCTTCCCCCATCAAGAATGCGCTTGACCTCAAGCGCAAATGTTGGATAGCGACACAGAATAGTAGAAATAGGCTCCCATGATGCATCAATTGGAGAAAGACCTTCCCCATGTATTAATACTTGTGAAGTTCCTGCAATCGTGCGTGAGTCTAATATGGCTTTAGGAGTGGGCTGTACTTCTCCTCAGTAAACCACAGGAAACTAGGGGGTATTGGTATTGGGACCATGGAATTTTTTTAAACTGGAGAAATGAACTACTGAGTGTATTTTGGCTTCTAGAGGAAGGGACAGGCGATAAGCGACAGAACCAACCTTGGCTTCAATGGGAAAAGGGCCATAGAAACAAGGAGATAATTTCCGATTACTTTTAGGTGCCAAGTGTTAGACCCTAAGTCTAGACTGCGGGATCGTGCGAGTGTTGGCGAACCTTGGCTAATGCTTGGCACGAGAAGGCGTGTTGACGAGGGAACAAGGCAAAATCTTGCGAGTTGGCAAGCAAAATCCGAGGAACTTGCAAAGTAGGCGAGGGATGCGGGAAGTATCGACGAAGCTCTCGATAGTAGATGAAATTTGATACGCGGGGGCATGTGTAGGCGCGCATTGGCGGAAATCTTCGACGAGATGTAAGATTCGGATGCGAGGCCGCGCAGATTTGGAAAACTAAGTCATGCGAGAGCCGAGAGTGCGCGAGAAGGCGTAAAAGTATGCGAGAAACCTCGCAAGGATGCGTGAAGGCATGTGAGTGTGACGAGGTGCATAAACACCTAACTTCGGCGAGGCAGGTCGAAGGTATGTAATATGTGCGAGGTTAAATACTAACTCGGATTGTGACTTGTGACTTAGTCATGGAGTGACAAGATTGCACCATGAATGAGCTTGATCATAGAAGATGGACTTATCCATAGACGTGCATTGATAGACTTATGTGCGGATAGGCTGTAGTGAAGACACATCAGCAGTGACGTGGAAACTGTGATGATGTGGCACATGATGACGTGACGGATAAGATCACTGTGGATGAACATCATCTTTAAGAGATAAGATCACGTGGAAGGATCATCTAAAGATAGAGGAGATCTTTGTGGATAAGGATAATCTTTCCTAGATAAGGTAAATCTTTTAAATGTGATGTCATCTTATTAGATAGGATAAGATTGTGATCTTAGCTAGTAGAGTTCTACTAGGACTCTTAGTCATCTGGAGGAGCCTATAAATAGTTCATTAGAGTTGAGACCTATTCATCAGATTAGATCAGAGTTGAGAGCTTTTGGGGGAGAGTTTTCATTGTAAGGGCTTCGAGTAAGGAGTTCCTTGAGCGCTTCGAGTAGGAGTTGTTCGTGTCTTTTGTTAATATTTTGTGGAGAGTTAATGAAAGAGTAGCTTCGGCTACATTTAAAAATCTCTTGTTGCTTTCTTTACTCTGTTACACTTGTGTTCTTTATGTCTGTGAGGGAAACACTTTAAACACTTGTATGCGCGTGAGGTGTTCGAGGGCTAACGGATTTGTTCGACGACATTCACGTGAGAAGGCTGAATCTTGCTTAAGCGGATCTAAGCGGGATTGCCGTACAAAGGTGGGCGCGACGTTCGGTGAAAGTTCGAGTCCAAGAAGAACCTTTGTAACACCAAGAATAGTTGGCGATAAGGTTGAAGTTTTAAAAGAACCATATCATCACCTACCGTAAAGTATACCTCTCGATGTTTAGCATCATAGGCAGATTTCATGACATTTTGAGCTTGTAAAACACGCTTTTGCACATCTTGCAACAGCAGATTTCTATTATGCAATTCCCTATCAACAACTTCTACTCGTGCCAAACTTGGACAATAAGAAAGCAAACGAGGTGGAGGGCGGCCATAGACCACTTCAAAGGGAGTAGTTTTCAAAGAAGATTGGTAACTAGTGTTGTAGCAATATTCAGCCCAAGATATCCAATCCATCCATTTGCATGGATAGTCTCCTGGAAAACATCAAAGATACATCTCGATAACACGGTTAGTCGCCTCTGTTTGCCCATCACTTTGAGGATGATATGTTGAGCTGAATGATAACTTGGTACCACTCAACTTAAATAGCTTTGTCCAAAAGGAACTTGTTAATGTGACATCTCAATCACTAACTATAGTTTCTGGCAGCTCATGTAGTTTAAAGATGTGATCAAAGAAGAGTCTAGCCACTATGACAGCTGAATAAGGGTCGGCTAGAGGTAGGAAGCGTTCATATTTGGAGAAATGATCAACAACTAGTAAGACAGCCTTCCCATGTTATGATGGAAGCCCTTCTATAAAGTCCATTGAAATATCTGACCAAATCTGCACTGGAATTGGCAGAGTTTGCAATAGGCCAGCAAGCTTTAGGTGTTCTGACTTATTTCGTTGACAAGTTTCACATGTTCTGACCATGTCTTGAATCTGGTGCTTCATTCCTGTCCAGTAAAAATCTGATGAAACTCGATAAAGAGTCTTTTGATAGCCTTCATGATATTGAGCATGAATTGCTGAAACTATGGCTTGAATAAGGGTAGAACAAGCTGCCAATTAAACTTTTTTTTTGAAGGATATTAGCCCATGACCATATGACCAAAGATTAATATCACCGTATGACCAAAGATTGCCCTCCTTACTAGTCTTAATATGTTCCACCAGTTGCTGCAGCTACTGTGAGTGAGGAACTTCTGCTTTAATTGCATCAAAGAACCCCAACTGAGGCATGGTTATTGAAGTTAGGATTCCCACATCCTCATCTCTGCGTGATAGTGCATCAGCCACAATATTTTCTCGCCCAGCTCAGTATTCCACCGTAAAGTCAAAGCCCATGAGCTTGCTAACCCAATGTTGTTATGGTGAGGTAATAATATGTTGCTCTAGGAGGAACTTTAGGCTGTAATGGTCTGTTCTTATTAGGAATGTCGTCCCCACACATAAGATCTACAATGGCGCACAACTTTGGCTAAGCCAATCAATTCCTTCTCGTAGGCAGGTAGATGGTGGTGTCGTTTAGCTAGAGTACGATTGAAGAAAGCAATTGGTCGTCCTTCTTGTTGTAGAACAGCTCCTATTCCATAATCAGAGGTATCACATTCTACTACAAAAGTCTTTTCAAAATCTGGAAGGGCTAAAACCGGGGTTTGGGTCATGGCCAATTTCAATGCTTCAAAGGCAGACACGGGATCCGGTGTCCACATAAAGGAATTCTTTCTCAACATAGCTATCAACGGCCCAGCAATTTCTCCATAAATTTTTACAAACTTCCTGTAGTACCCGGTAAGACCAAGGAAGCCTCGTAATGCTCGAATGGTAGTTGGTTGTGGCCACTGTGATATTGCTGTCACTTTTTGGGGGTCTGCTTCCACTCCCGGCGATGAAATCGCATGTCCCAAGTAAGAGACTTAAGTTTGTGCAAGCAAACATTTAGATTGTTTTAGGAAACACTACCTGGAGATGGCACATATGTTCTGTCCAAGTATGACTATAAATGAGGATATCATCAAAAAATACCAAGACAAATTGTTACCAGCCCTTGTCTGTGATCTAGTTATGGGACCCTGCAACCTGAAATCAGAAATTAACTTAGAAAGAAAATGGTATTTGTTAGTTTTTCTGCCCTTTCGACCTATTTTGAAAATACAGAAAAACAAGAGCTCATTAGAGAGTCAGAGAACTCTTAGATATCAAAACTGGAACTTTGATAAGAGAAAAAATGCCTCCTTATTCCCTTGCATAACCTGCGTTTTATACAAGCACAATAGACTCCTACTATCTAGGAAACATTCAAATAATTCCAACTAACTTGATAATTCCAAACTAAATCTAACCTGATCTAAATCTGATAAAATCTGATCTAAATCTAATCTAATCATAAATGACAACCAAACAATAAGATAATGACAACAGAACCAAAAGATAATATAATGACAGCTAATGGACTGACAGCTAACACCTAATCCTGTTTCTTCTTTTTTCCATGTGTAAAACGTTTGTAGACCTGGTCAAAAGGAACTACTTTGACTGAGTTAGGCTCATTTAATTGCTGGACTTTCTGTTGTCCACAACAGATAATCTCATAAGTTCTTTCCCTTATGTCTGTTGTCAAATGCACTTTGGTTTATTAGATGTTTGGGATGTAAAGAAAGAAAATTATATTTATGTGTAACAGTTTCTCATCAGTCAAACAATTTATGAACTTCCCAATTGCTTAGTTTTGTGTTTCAAATCCCTCTGTTGTTTGCAAGGACAGAACTAACTTGATTCCTTTTACCTTTCTCAGGAAGAACTACGACCATATTTTTCATTGCCAAAGGTTATGGATGGTCTTTTTAACCTTGCAAAAACACTTTTTGGAATCATTATCGAATCAGCTGATGGTCTAGCTCCTGTAAGCAATACTTTACTCCAGCATCACTCCATATATCCATATATCCTTAATGTACATTTTTGTGTTGTTTTACACTCATTAATGAATGGTTATGGTGATAGGTTTGGAACAAAGATGTTAAATTCTATTGTGTCAAAGACTCATCAGGTAGTCCAATTGCATATTTCTATTTTGATCCATATTCCCGACCATCTGAGAAAAGGGGAGGTGCATGGATGGATGAGGTTGTAGGACGGAGTCAGGTTTTGTCCCGCAATGGTACTGCTCCTAGGTTGCCAGTTGCACACATGGTGTGCAACCAAACACCACCAGTGGGGGATAAACCGAGCCTTATGACATTCCGTGAGGTGAATGTGGCGTAAATTAATTTCTGACCTAGTATATAGGTTGTGTCCATCATATTCTCAGCTTCGTGGAATGATAATGTCTATACTCTTAATATGCTCTTGATTGTTGTGCAGCCTTCTTTATTTAACAGTTGATGCTTTTTACAGGTTGAGACTGTCTTCCATGAATTTGGCCATGCCCTTCAGCATATGCTGACCAAGCAGGATGAGGGTCTTGTAGCTGGAATCCGTGGGATTGAGTGGGATGCTGTTGAATTACCATCCCAGTTCATGGAGAACTGGTGTTATCACAGGTAGATTTACAAGTGATGATGGTATTTGATTGGAGGATTTTGTGTTGTTCCTTTGAGCTGCTGTGAATCAATCAAAGAGGGAAAATTTTCGTGCATTGTTCAAAATTTTTAACAGCTTTAGTACATGATTCACAACTTTTAACAGCTTTAGTTGAAATGTGGAGATCTTCGCTCAAAGCTTAATAGGAAACTCTTTAGGCATTTTCCCTCCAACCAGCAACAAGATTTTATGCTTCAATCTACTCTTGTCATTCTTAACTTTGAGGACATGAGCTCTTGCTTGAGTAATTAAAGTTGTTAAACTTAACCTGTATTTAAGGTTAAAGAAAAGCAAATTCACTGTGATTATTTCATCGTTCATCCTCATAATGCCTTGTGTCTGCTTGTCATCTATTTACTCCCATAAATCTTGGGATAATTTTTAGCTTTCTATTTGTGGTTGCTTTTATTCAGCAGAAGAAAATTATATTCTGTGCACCAGTTCTCTTTTTATTATTACAATGCACAAGTTGTTATTCTTATTAGAAAATTTTGCTTTCTTTTGAGTTCATGACTTTACTACTTTCCTTGCAAATATTTCCGGTTTTCTGATATTGTATATGTTTGCATTTCTTGCCATAGGGAAACTTTGATGGGCATTGCTAAACACTATGAAACTGGGGAGAGTCTTCCAGAAGATGTGTATCAGAAGCTTCTCGCTGCAAGGACTTATCGTGCTGGTTCCTTAAGTCTTCGTCAGGTTAGTGGAATATGACTATTTATCTCTTCTTTTTCATGCATTAGTGTCTATTTTCTTGTTTATCACATATTTCTTTTACAAAGTCCTCATTAGAGTAAAGATGATGCTTTTGTGCTGCAAGGGCTGCAGCTAGTTTTTTATTTCTCCTTAGGTGGTTTCATCCCCCTCCCTCTTGTCCAGCACCAGCCCCTTGTCTATTTGTAGTGGTTATGCAACATATGTTCCTAAAATGCACTGGTTGACTTAATAGGATATAATGATAAGCTTCATTTTGCAGAGAAAACTATCCAACAATTTATTACTTACATACAGACATACCATTTAATCAGTTAAACCACTTTAATATTTCAGTTAAAATTCGCTAATGTCGATTTGGAGCTGCACTCCAAATATATACCTGGCGGATCTGTGTCCATATATGATGTTGATCAAAGGGTCTCCCAAAGGACACAAGTGATCCCCCCTCTCCCAGAAGATAGATTCCTTTGCAGTTTTAGTCATATTTTTGCAGGTCTGCTTCACCATCAACGTTACTTGAGCTTCTTTTTTTTTTAATTTTTTCTTTATTGAACTTGTTATTTGTCCACATTAATTGACTTAATAGTTTCTGGGAATATTAGGGGGATATGCAGCTGGATATTACAGTTACAAGGTATGCACGATATTATGATGTAGCATTTTTCTTACCTCGGTTGATCTCTGTGAATATTTACTTCAATTATTCGTTAAGAGAATCTAAACGTCTTCGTTATTTTCCCCTCCATTGTTTAATCTTGATGCATGTGAATCACTTGGTCCAAACAGGTCCACTTGAGTTCACTCCATGTTCCTGTCTTATATTTCCATTGTTCAATTTAAAGAGAAAAGGGAGGCAACCATTTGGACTATCCTAGTTTTGATTTCTTGTCCCTTTCTACCTTTATTATTCATCTTTGTCATCCTAAACAAGAAAACTATAATTGCAGTGGGCGGAGGTACTCTCCGCAGATGCTTTCTCAGCTTTTGAGGATGCTGGATTGGACAACAGCAAGGTATGGTTTTGGAAAGTTCTGTTCCGGATCAGCCACTATAGCCTGCCTACTACTGCAATTTTTAATTTATCTGTCCTTTACTTTTGTTCATCACTTGCCATAAAGTTTTTGCATTCCATATATATATGTATATATCAGGCTTAGTAATTGTACTATTTTGGTTTTGTGCATTTTCGCACTGTTGGAAAGCCTTAGGATTTAAGACATTATAAGAGTAATCATTAGTCTTGAAACTAAAAAACTTGAGGATCTTTCTTTGCCATGATTTGTTATTAATAAATACAACTTATCAGTTGGTCATATGTGTAGAAACACGAACATATGTGAACATCAAGATTTGGTATTTGATCTTCACGTCAAACTTTGTATTTGGTACCAACATTTCTACCTTGATATTAACCGATCTCTTTATTCTTAATGTCCTCTTCAAATACAATGTTGTAGAAAACTTGAGTGCTGTCATGAATACCTTACCATAAGTAGAACTTCCTTTACTTCCTTGAGGATAATCTTTATGTTTTCAAATATGTTCCTGAGCTCCCTTGTGCTAAATTTTGCAGGCTGTCGTAGACACGGGACGCAAGTTCCGAGAGACCATTCTTGCCCTTGGAGGTGGAAAAGCCCCACTAGAGGTTAGACAGTAAAAGCCTTACTTTTTACTAGCTGTTCTTTAGTGCTTCTCATATTCGTCTCAGGCATTACAACATCGAACCGTAGGTCATATATGTTTCCAGATGCCATCTACTGATATCCTTCCAATGTGATGATATCAATCTCCAGGTTTTTGTAGAATTCCGAGGCCGTGAACCTTCTCCTGATGCTCTGCTCAGGCATAACGGGTTATTACCGGTGACAGCCTGAATGTACATTGGAATTGAAGATTACCCAGTTCGGTATACTGGATTTCTGAATAAACAAGTGCTGAAAATCTTTTACGTCTGTCAGTTGCTTGTTGCATTCTGAGACTGGGAACTTTTAGTGATTCCAATGCCTTTTGGTACAAGAACCTCAACATTCTTTACATTATTGAATCATGATTATATCCTCTGATCCTTCTGGTAGACAAATGAATACTTAAAAACTTTCCTATTTTTCCTCTACTCATTGGATTCCATTGGCTTGGTGATGCTGAAATTGATACCCTAAAAGATTGCAACACTCAATTTCATGTCTCAGTGCATATTTAAGTATAAGAGAAGCAATTGGTTTTCTTGTCCGTAATCAATCTTTAACTGGTTTTATTATGATATAATTATTGAATTTTTTAAACTTTAAATTTTTTATTTTATCAATTCTAATTTTTAAATCATTTTTTTTCAAATCCAAAGCACAAAATTTTAATTATTAATTTAGTTATAATAATTCATAACCATAAGCACTTTAAAATATTAATTAGTATTATGTGAAATGTGACAATTTCATATTATTGCATTTGTATTGAAAATTGACATACAAAATTATAACTTCTTGCACCATTTAGTAGAGAACTATTATCCTGAAATTTTTTATGAGAAGCAAGTAATTATTGTTTTCTTAATACGAAAATATATAATAATCAAGTTCAATTAATTATTGGTAATATAATAAAATATTTTTACAAAATCTCATGATCATGGAGCTTTGCAATTCAAAACGTTGCAATTTTGACTTATGATAAAAGATTTAACGTATTATCTTATTAAGTAATTTATTTAAATATGGATTATTCAAGATTTAGTTATTGTTTGCTTGGATATGCTTATATTAGTAGCGTTTTGTCAATAGAACTTTTCTAGGAAGAATTTTTCTAATAAGTCAATTGGCTATTTGGCTGTCATTTTAAAAAGAGTTTTTTTGAAAGAGCTTCATAAAATAAATTGTCTGGTAATATAAAAATAAAAAGCACAT
>JANPWT010000245.1:36288755-36301339 GCA_024678245.1 Erythroxylum densum | reverse complement strand
AAAAGTCAAATAATATTATATAAATCTCAAAATAAATGTGAAGATGTGTTTGTGGATATTGTAGGAATTATGTAAAGGGAACTAAAAAATATGTTTATTAATTGATCTGAATAATCTACCTGAAAAGGTGATTTTTTTAGAAGCTTCAAATTTGAGCTTATCAAAAAGTTGTATTTTAACTTCAAAAAAAGTCATTTTTATGAAAAAGTACGTTTGGATTTTACACCAAAGTATTCATTTTTCTTAAAAACAACTTTTGTGGTGAAAAAAGTGTTTATTCACCCTCTAAAAGCTGAAACAAATAGGCACTTATTATTTACTTGAAAAAAGTATCTCTAAATTCATTTTTATCAAAAAAAATATGTTTTTACGTAAATTAAAAAAGTAAATAATGGGAGTATTTACTGATAACTAAAAAATTGAACTAACCCCAATTCAATTATAAAAATTTTGAACTATCTAACTTTTTTGTTTGATTTACTTTTTTGTTGATAAAACTCAATCAATTTATTAATTATTTGATCAATTTTCGTAAACTAATAAATTTTTATAAACTAAAATTAATAAATTTATTTTTATTTAATAATTCTTTTTAATTAAATTTAAATTAGTAACAAAAAAATTTCAATTATATTTCAAAATTTTTAATTTTATTTAATACGATCGGACTAAATCTTTTAAATCTTAATCTTCTTATTTTAAAATTTCAGTTTGATTTTGAAAATAAATTTTAGTTCACACAAAAATAATTGATAATTAATGAGGGAGCTTGCCTTTGAAGATACTGAATAATAATCTCAAGTATTGTACAGTAAAAGATTAAATATATATAAAAAGAAAAAAAAGTCAAACTGAACAACCAACCAACCAACTAACAGTTCACCTGATAAGCAACGAACGAACACTCAAAGCCACCGCCCACCTACTTCGATTCCAAATTCCCAACTTTCGCCTTTCCGGATACAAGTTTCGAAAATTCTTCCTCCTTCTGTCTTTTCTGTTATTGCTGAAGTAAAGCTCAGATCTTTTCCCAAGCTTGTAGCTCTTTGAATTTCAGTTCTTCCAAGAATCAATCTGTAGAAACCGGAATTCAAAATGGCTCGAGCAGGAGGAATAACCAACGCAGTGAACGTTGGAATAGCGGTGCAAGCCGATTGGGAGAATAGGGAATTCATTTCCCACATCTCTCTCAATGTTCGTCGCCTCTTTGATTTCCTCCTTCAATTCGGTACCATGCACTCACCTTTATTCGATTTTTTGAGATTGATTGATTGATTTTAATGGTACCCAATTCGTTTTTCGGTTGTGTAGAGGCTACTACCAAGTCCAAGTTGGCATCGCTTAATGAGAAGCTTGATACTTTGGAACGACGTCTTGAGCTGCTCGAAGTCCAAGTTGGTACTGCCACAGCCAACCCTTCTCTTTTTTCAACCTGATTTCTTGTGTTTTTTCGGCTGGGTACTGTTCTGATTCTGCTGTAATCGCCCATCAGAACTTGGTTCGCAAATATAGCATGTGTTGTATTTGTTTGTCTCTAATATGCTCATCATTTTGTATCTGGGTTTAGGTCAAAACCCAGTCTTTCAACTTTTGTTCGCTAATATAATGCCTTATAGTGATTCTTATTTACTGAGCAGCAAACTGCTGCACTCGCTTATGGTTTACTGAATTGCGAATGGATTATTCTGATTTTGGCATCTTATGCTTTATGGTAAACTGACAATTTTGGTTCGTCTTTGTGAGTGGAAAATTTTGCTAAAGTTGTCTTTTCCGAGCCTTTAAGTTAGTATCTGCAGATGGAGCATTTTATACCTTAACCCGATAGTTAGTCTGAACATCACTGACTCATTGAGAGCACAAGGCTACTTGATCTTCTTAGGTCCCCTCATTACGTATAAGATCTTAAAAATATGCGAAATCTGTTTATCTTGGAGTGGCTGAAATCTTTTTCAGCCTTGCATGGTAAAACAAGTGTAATATCATGAAAAATGAAATTGGTTTCTGTATTGGCTGTCAAATTCCTAAACCAAAATAGTGGCAACATGGAAAAATAGTTTTTAAGCTTTAACGTCTGGCCCGCTGGACACCGAAATGGAATAATAAAATGGCTGTTTGTGGTGATCCCACTTGGTTTCAAACTATTAAATCACCAGTAATTCATAAACAGTTAAATTGTTTGATCCAAAAAGGAAAGCAAAGGAAGAGAGAAAAGCCTACAAGACACTATCTTATTGTAATCTGTGCCTTTTGTCTTGTGCTACATCTGTTATCCACCTGCACTCTACAAAGAAGTAAAATGATGAGAATCTATTTCCCTAATTGCTGGCTACCAATTCTATTCATTCCATTTATTTGAGATTGTCATTTGCTAGCGCACTGCTTTGATGTTCAAATTCTTTTGCTATTTCATAGTTGATGAATTGAACATCAGACTGTAAATCTCAATATAGTTCAATGAATCATTCTTCCTGTTAGAATCATCTCAGGTGTTTACTTTGATAGCCTGTGAAGTTTGAGAAGAAAATAAATGAAAGATCATATTATAGCATGAGTTTGAGAAAAATTTTCAGAGGTCATGCTAACAATACCAAACTTCTTTTACCAATTTATGTTTGTGTGCATGATTGTACTGAAAAATGCAAGATTGTACTAAATCCTTCAAAATTCTTGCTGCAGAATGAGATTCTTCAATTTGAAATACTCTGAATAATCAAATTAAGCTTGGGTAATGAAACAGACAGCTAGCTCCACAATCTCTTAAAGATGAATGTTGGAATTTTCCACTATAGTTTTTTGTAACTGATCATATGATGGTAAATCAATAATCACTTTTTGATTGGGAACCATAGCAAAACCATCTGCTATCTAGGCTCTGGAGGAGCCAAGACTTGTGTGTTAATTGGCGATGGCTCTGGTGGTGTTGGAGCTGGTGGTGATAGGGGAGTTTTCTTATCTAGTGCTATTGAGAAGCGATTGGAACCTCCCAAGCTATAACCTCCTATGCTGTCTATGGACTTCATATATTCAGATGCATTGTTCTCTATAATCAGAGCATCTTCCAGCTCCCTGACAATGTCAGCCATGCATGGCCTATAAGCGGAGAAAGGCTCAATGCATGCCAATGCCACTTCCACTACTCTCCACATTGCCTCTACATGGTACCCTCCTTTTATGTTCAGGTCAACAATTTCATCGATCCTTGACTCTCTTATAAAGGGTTTTGCCTGCAGTAAAGTGATTCTGTCAATCTACACCATAACGGTCTCTAATGGGTTGTGCAATGCAGCAAACAAACACAAACATGGACATGCAATACATCATGAAGCCTTAAATATAAGGTCCATGAGGGGCAACAGATATCTGAAGTGATATGTTGAATTTCTTTATAACTTCTTCCAGGAAAAGCATTACGAAAGTCAACGGTTAAAGTATGAGCAAGAAACACTTGGACTTACCCATTCAACCAAACTCCACTCATTTCGTGGCCTTTGTATGTTGAGAGGCTCCCGACCACTAACAATTTCTAGGAGGACTACCCCAAAGCTAAAGACATCACTTTTTGCAGATAGATGCTGGGTTGAGTAGTACCTGAACAGAAATAGTTATGGCAGTTGGAACTGTTATTAGAGGTTGTGCTTGCATACAAAAAGCATGGGACTGGCATTGGCAATTATCTGGTCAGAAAAGCCTTTCAAACAGCTGTTTTTTGCTTACAATTCTAGGTACTACCTATGCTCATGAAGAGGGTTAGAGTAAATACAGTCAAAGAAAATCATGGATTAAGCACAGATGGCATCCCCCTTCTGCTGAAGAAACTTAAAGAGTACTGGATGTGGGCAAATTTCACTTACTCTGGATCCATGTATCCTGCTGTGCCTCTTACTTCGAGTGATGCGCCACTATCCCCTTCTTGAGGAGCATATTTCGAGAAGCCAAAATCTGCAACTCGGGCATTCATGCTGTGATCTAGAAGTATATTGCTCGACTTTACATCCCTGTGTATAACACATCGTCCAGCGAATGTGTGAAGATACGACAAACCTGAAATTGTTAAAGATACTTTAAGCATTGTGGCACCATCTGTTGTTAGTGAGGCAAAGATATGAAGAAGGATTGAGAAGAATGAATCAAAACAGAAGAAGAGGATGTAGCCTAAGGAATCAGATAAAGTAATTCTATGAAAAAAAAAATGTCTTATGTGAGTCCTTTTACTTTCCATCTTTCTTCTTTGCTAGTTTTGTGTTCTAACATACTAGGGTATTCACATTAAGTTTTCCTAAGAAACAGTTAGAGCAGCTGTCACTGTCTACTTGAACAAGAGTTTTTCCCTTATCCCAGTTTCTGCATATCTCCTGTGACGATTTACAGCTGCAGTCGCTATACTACTTGTTCTTCTTGATTTTGTCATTTGACTATGGAATGAATATCATTAAATAGCCAAGATGATTGGTTAATCTACCTTCTTGTCAGTACTTGCTTCTATTTCTTGGTGTGCTACAAACTTGCAGTCAGCCCTTTTACAATTGAGAGCTACATGTAATCTCATTGTTTTTCCTCACATCAAGGTCTCTGAAACAATTGAAGAGGGAATGCAACTGACAGCAGTTAGGACATGTGAGCTTCTCTAATAAGTTCTAATTGTGGTTTATCAAATCAATCACGAGCTTGGTTTCTGGATAGGAAGTGATCACCAGCCATATACTTCATTGGTTTATCTTACAAATCAAAAGAAACTGAAGGACCAACATTTTGCGGTTCCAAGACCTTTTGTAAAGATCACTCTTCATGATTTTTGCTCATATGTCTAAGCTTCTAAGCTTCAAAAGGATTGCTAAACTCAGTGTTGGTGTTTCTTTCACCAACATAAACTGTTTGACAAAGCATCGTGTACTCTAGCAAAGTGAAGAGTGCAGAAGCTTTAGCAACTTCCCAGCTGCTTGATTAACCTGTATCCTGTTGCAATGTTTTACATTGAATACAGTCATCCAAGAATATGGAATATTAGCGTGTTGCCCTTTGAAGTCTCTCTTACATACTTTGAGATGTTACTGTATGATCGTTTCAGCCCTTGGCGCCATAATATTCACAATGCAGAGATGTTAGTTGGGCAGCAATGTTTAGGAAATCGGTAGAGCTTCAATGTCAAGATGGATTTTCAGATTTATTCTTTAGCAGAATGAAAAGTCAGTATTGTGGTTTAGTCTGTATGTTTGTTCTTAGTTTCACTATAGGAACAACTTAGCAGAATATTTTGAGTTGTTGATACACACTACTACCTACCTCGAGCAGCACCAAGAGCAATAGAAAGTCTTGTTGGCCAGTCCAGAATTTTTCTTTTGGCTGCTTGCCCTGTTAAGGAACTGATTATTAGGAGAAGATGAACTTGAGAATAAATTAGTTGGTGGGGCTTTTGGTGAGAAATACCATAGAGACGATCTTGCAGAGAACCATTCGACATGAATGGATAAACTAGGATTTGTTGATCATTTTCACTACAGTAACCAAGAAGAGGCACCAGATTCTCATGCCGAATGGCTGAAAGAAGGTTTAACTGTACCATAAATCAAAAGTGATTGTCAGTTTGGAGTATATGGACCTGAGGTAGGAAGAGTTGATTAGAGCTGAATTGTGATGGAAGGCATTAAATACCTCATTCTCAAACTCCCGAGTTCCTTGAGTTGAAGTTGATGATCGGACCTTAACTGCTACTTCTTGACCATCATGTAGCTTCCCACGGTATACTGATCCAAAGCCACCTTCACCTATCAAGATTTTGTACTTTTGGGTGGCACTCTCAATGTATTCCAAAGTAAACATTTGAATGGTTATAGACTTCACAACCAAGTCATCTTTACTTGTCACGGAGAAAACAGCATCTGCCAATGTAAAAGCTTCGGTGAGGAAGGATGTATCCAGCAATGATGACATACAATTGCAAGAAACATGGTAAGTGAAAAATCATATTTACCAGAAAATGAATGGTGAATTGCTAGCTTACGCATGTATTTTCAAATAGATAAGTTCAAGGTTTTTTCCTATCTATTGAATGTTGTAATACTATTCTTGCTGGTAACTTCAGCTTCTTTGACTACTATCGTGGAGGTAAAACTAACAAAATTTGCAAATACAAAAACAACTGGAGTTAAAAAAGAACCTCAATACAATATTTTAAAGTGTCAGAAAGCTTATAGAAAAACTTGGATTATGAGGACTCGATTATGAAACTCTTGAAGGTGGACGAGAAGTTGATTGAGTTACAAGTACACACAAAGTGAAGTAGACAATGTTTACTCACTCGTGGTTGAAAACCTTTTGCCGTTGTTGTTTCTCTTAGCCCTGAATCTTCTTCTGTACATGTGTACAACAACAATTCCCAACGCCACCGTGAATATGACAGAACCGCATGCAGCAGTGCCTATGATTATTCCATGCGTGCTACTTTGTGATTCTTGAAAATCATCACATGCCCCAGAGCTGAAATACGTTGCATGAATTGTTAGTGTGCCGTTTTCCCCACTTTCTGAAACCAAATGGTCAAACATAGGCAATAGGTTCATACTCTGTTGTCACTCCTGATCTGTTAAAGCTGGAAGGAAGCTCTGAACTTAAATGAAGATTACATCCATAGTATCTATGGACAAGCAGAAAAGTAGTGAGTTTAGTATAGCAGATTTTAGAGAAAGACGTAGCCTGCCTAAATGCTCTTTATCACATAGCAAAAGAAAAGGGGTTGGGGGTTACAGTGTTGCCAATTGTGGGAGTTGAAGGAGAGAATCTGGAAGAGATCCCTGTAGATCATTGTTTCTCAAGTCCCTGAAAATTGAAATATAGATCAGATAATTACATGTGCAAACATCATGTGCGGTACTGATTGTCGTGCTAGTTTCTGCTAAAGAAAAGGAAATTAAGCATCTTTTCCACTTCATTTTGGAGGAATTTCATTTCTGATAACAGTATATCTATTCTCAAGGTCTGTAGATATCATAGTTAGGCACAAGATCAATCATTAGAGTTGAACAAATCACAGAGGAAAGCAAGAAGATTACACTATTTTCAACATGGAGGATGCTGGGAATGATGGGATATAGCTAGTGAAGTCATTGTTGCTGAGGTTCCTACACACAGTAAACAACAGAAAAATAAAAATTTTTCTTATGAACAGTAAACATTGGTGGCAGCTGAAAAAATTGGATAACAGCATAATCAACCATACAATTCATTTAGGTAAGGAAGCTGCGGAATGCTGGCAGAAATTGCTCCAACAAGATTATTTGCAGATAGATCCCTGAAAAATTGATCAGATAAATATAGAATCCAACTAAATAACACGATCATGGTGTAAACTCTCCAATTCAGTGTCAAGGTATATCTTTCCAAAAAAAAAGGGAAAACAAAGGGCGACTTACAGCTTGGAGATTACATAAGACCCATTAATATAATTACATGTCAGGCCTTCCCAAGAAGTTGGAAGACAGGGATCTCCGAACCAAAGTTTCGACATTTTAATTTCCTTGTTATGCTCCAGTAGTTCATCTGCCACATTGTTTATCACTTCCACTGTAGATCGAAAGCTAACGTAAGTATCTATATGAAAAATGAATAAACAAGATTCTATTTTGCATCCAATCTTGGGGACTCACCATCTCGTCGATTAGTTCCTTGAACCCAAGTCTTCACCTGCAGGATCTCATAGGCATTTAAGATTGGTCCAAAGTCGGATCCATTTCTAATCTTTGCTAGGGTCAAGTTCAGAGATCCTGTAGCTGCGACATTCAGGGGGACTTCGATGTATTTCGATCCATTAGCCAATATGTCAAATCTGTCCATCTTGATCTCATTGTTAATGTAGATGTCGAACACTCTTTGTCCTTTTTGGACAGAAGCATTTAGTTCATAAAAATACAGGAACACAACATAGTTGTACTCCTGGGTGTCAAGGTCATTATGTTGAAATTCCAATCTGTCTGGATGGTAGAGTGCTGTTTGGAGAACCTGTGAAGGCACTGGTCTATCAGGAATATACAGAGGAGTGGACAAAACTGATGCTGATGGAGGAACTGTTTCAGGGTCGGGACTTCTCCAAATCCTGTCGAATTCGTCAACTGGGTATCTGAAAATGAGTTCACACATATTATAGGCATTGTTTCAACCCCAAAAATCTCCATCATTTGCAGTACAAGTACTTAAAACATAATGGATACGTTAGCTGTAATGAAACGTGATTAGGTTCCTGAAGTTTTTAACATCACCATCTTAATAAGAGAATTACACTTGGTGTCTATTGACTTTTAATTTCTCATTAAAGGTGTGTTATTTCAAGGTCCTTACTTTAATTACCTTTTTCAGAATTGAATTCTTAGCCCTTTCATCAATTTGAGCTTACACATATCAACTTATGAATTAGCTTTTTTTGAGCCTGTTTAGAAATCGAATTAAAATTGTTGTTGAATTAGCCTAAACTTGAGGGTTAGGATTGAATTCAATCTTTCACTTGTTGAGTTTAAGATGAATAAGAGTAGAGCATATACCTGATATCAGCTCCGTTGTTCCCTACATCGATCCTGGCAATCAAGTTCAGAACAGTAGTAGCATTTCCCTGGAAGTATTTTGAATTATCCAAGGGTCTAAGCTCAAGTTGTGAGATATATGGGTCCCCTTTGTCATAAGCTAAACAGAAGTCTATATTCTGCTCGGTAGCTCTAAAGATGCCCTCCACTACCTCTTCCTTGGAAGAGTTCACTGCATCTATAGGTGTGACCCCAATTAAAACATCAAATGAAGAGACTGAAGTTCTCACAGAGTCACTGGAAAGGAATGTTCCTCTTATCAGATAGTCGCTGTCAGGAGTTGTTGGCAGCTTGTAGCATATCTTTTCTGAATGAATGTAGAAAACTCGAACTTTACCATATGTTGTGTCATTTAAAGCTGCCCTGAATGTGTCATGGCATTGCCATTTTGTAGAATCTGCTTGGAAGATTCCATTGTCTGATGTATACTTTATGCCATTATTATCCTTAGAAGAAGATTCAGCACAAGTTGCAATGCTCACGAACCCTGGAAAAGAAATAGCGTAAAGATCAAATCTTGAAAGGTTAAGAATCTAAAATTGTGCTTTACTTTGGACCAAATGAGAAAAATAAAATGATTTCTATGGCACAATAAAGAAGGAATATTTACAATAGAATTAGATTTGCAGATATTGAATGCATGATTTTAAATTGTGCTTCGCAAATATTTGTATAACGTAAATATTCATATATGCAGGAATTGGAGAATTTGCTGCTATTCAATCCTGACAGATGGTTTGCTTCACACTTTTCAAAGATCCACTTTCTCAGGTTTTTATAACTCATCACATGTTTAGGTAATTAACTTCAAGCTTATGACTTTCGATTACATTTTTTAATGGCATAGCAAATCTCGCATCACACTGCTTAAGCATGAACATGTATATATTCCCAAGTCAGTGGTCGCACAGGACCTCAGATCGAGAATAATAACGAGAAACATACAATAATATCATATTAACTTCACAAATTATGATCTATTCTTCCTTTAGTTGACTTTTAGATCCAGATCACAGGGTTTATATCCACAAAGAACTCAATTAACAGGTAAAAATAATGAAAGATCAAGTCTTGATTCCGAGACTTCTGGAAGAAGACCATGTCAACTGATTGAATTTACCAGAAAAGCTTGATAATACCAGAAAACTTGTCAGCAAAACTAACCTGGCTGTGCGCAAGTTAATTGAACAAGTATGAACAGGCAAAGAATAACAACAAAACCAATCCTTAAGATCCGAGTATGCGTTCCTTCCATCATTTTCTCATTTTAAACGGAGCTCGACCCATCTGGTCTCAAAAACATGATCATCCCTACTATATTTCAAGCCATTTTTTTTTCTTCTGCAGTCCATTACAAGTATCTGAATTCAGCTTTTTTTCCTTGACAATCACAAAGTTGCAAGAAAAGAAATAACTATCACCTAGTCGTTGGAATTCAATCCTGGAAAGTAAGGTTTCTAGGAGTCAAAACATAGAAGAATCATCATCGGACGATAACTCTGACAAAAGGGTATCAAAAACATGTCAGGTTTTTGGTGAAAAAGAGTATGATAAGCGTAGGTTTGACTTCAAACGTAGAAGTTAAAGAAGAAGATGACTAGGAAGAAGATAGAGAGAAAGAGCTTGATTCAGAATAATCCAAAAATGATTAACACTTTCAGGTTAGATTATTGGCATATTAATTATATTAAAACTTGGTTTTGGTAGTGGTTATGTAAGTATGTGAGTTTAAATTAATCTGGTTTAAAATAATAGGCGGAGCAACCCTTTGTTTTCGTCTGTCTCCTTGTCCATTACCAAGGGGTGCAGCGTCATGAAAATAGGGTTTGGTTTCATTAGCAAATACCAGTCCATTGTGATGTGCTCAAGTAAACTATCCTACTTGCTGGCTTGTCATTCGGACTTAAATGGAGCCATTGATGTAGCACAAGTAAGCTACTGATCTATTAAGACTCATCGGTACTAAATTATCTGCAGAACTTCAGAAACGTCGCCCTGTACGGGGGAATTTAGGACATGGAGATTTGAAAACCATGGCTGGAATGCAAGTTTGTCTGCGCACAGATTTTGATGAGAAGGGTGCTTGAAATTGTTTATTCTGTGATTTTGGAATATGCTACAATCATAATTAAGATTGGGATATTATTTTTGATTTGATTTATTTTATTTTAATTTAATGAAAAAAATTTAAGTTGATTGAGTTTGAAATTAAACTTAAATTGATAAAGATTAAACTTAAATAGATTCAACTAATCTTTAAAATTATATCATTTTACTTAAGACTAACTGTTTAGACTAGACGAGCCAAACAATCTAAACTCTATTTAATTTTAGGTCATGTTCAAGATTTTAAAAAAAAAAAGTTGAGTCCAATCTAACCCAACTTGATCTACAATCAATTCAACTAATTTTGATATCGTTTTAAAATGTAAAGTAATTAAATATTTTAGTTGAATTTAAGTTTAGAATCAGAATCGACCAAAAAATTAAAAAGAATCAAGTCATATCCCTCTCTAATCAAGATTGATACAAACATAATTACAAATAATAAGAACAGAGAAATTATGATATCCAATTATAATTTATATAATTTATAATGATAATTACAATTTGTATTATGTAATCTCAATTTTTGGCACAGGTCAAAAGTTGCATATACTTATAGATTAGTACAATAATTTGTGCTAACGTAGTTATAATTGGGATTAAGGTTAAAGCTAATGAAATATCAATTCTCCAATAAAAGGTATGATCTGCAACCATCCAACTATGATGGAGAAATATGTAGCTTACATCTATGTATATATGGTGATCAATTACTAGGTTACTTGACTTCATGGAAAAACCCTAATTGGTTGTTACCAACTTCGCTTCCAATGCAGCAATTGGCATAAAATAATTAACATGAGATTGTAATTAACAGTAATTAGGTTAATAGGGTTACTATTATTCTCAAATAATTACTAATCTAGCAAGGAAATTGATGGCACAAGCACCAGAATTTCATTGTTCAAAATATAAATTACTGTAAGCTGAGCCTTTTATGAAAGTTTAGTTTATAAAATGCAATATTTTAAAAATTAGGCCGGAAGTTAAACGGTAAGACAAGATGTTTAAGGTTTAAAAGGTTCAACTGATATTAAATACTTATAAAATCAGTTAAGATTGAATAAAATTAAAAAAATTTAAAAATAATTATAAAAGACTATCCTGAAAATTTTAAAGTTTGATTAAAAAAGGAGACAGTTAAATAAAAATTAATTATTTTATTTTGATTTGTAAAAATTAATTAGCTTAAGAAAACTGACTGATTAGTTAATAATTTGGTCAATTTTTAACAACAATAATTATTAAACTAACTGTAAAATTAGTCGGCACAAAGTTTTCACTCCTAAATTGGTTCAGTTTTTAAAATACTAATAAAACTCTTACCTATTTTTAGTTTATGTTTATTAGACCCTAGATATATCACACTAATGTAAAACACGTTTATAAACAAGTTTAAAATTCAATGAAGGGTCAAATTATAAAACCTATAGAAGGTATAGGTCTTTTCAATTTATTGTTTAATTTCAGTCAATTTTTATCATTAAAAGGTCCATTTTTTAATATTTGGAATGACTTATCTTGCAAGTTAGGATTTAATGAATTTTTATGTCAATTTCTTAATGGAACAACTATTCTTCTACTTAAGAGATTCTCTTAAAATATTTTTAGTTTTCAACAGCAATTATATCATTAAATTATGATCTTTTATTGATAAAATCGAATCCTAAATATTTACAAGCTGTTTGGTTTAACAGTTATAATAAACAAAGAATAGAATAGTTATAATAAACAAAAGAATATAATAGTTATTATTAGGAATATAAAAGATGATGAATAAAATAGAATGAGTATTACTTTATTTGATTTACTGTTAAAGAATTTTTATGACAATATTTAGTTTAAAAATATAAACTTGAAATGACAAAAGAATAACTAACAAAAAGATCAAAATATCTTTTATTATTATTA
>JANPWT010000245.1:36230752-36242232 GCA_024678245.1 Erythroxylum densum | reverse complement strand
TCGTTTGTATCCTAAGAACTAATATGGTATTATTAGTGAATTATCATCCAAAACCAAATATATACTATTCAAAAAGTGAATAGTATAAGATTTAATTTATTTCAAATATATAATTTACCAAATTTTCATATAATTAAATATTTAATTAATACTCATTTGAATTTAAGAAGATTAATACTTTGTTTATCTATAATCATCCAAGTTAGTTAGTTCATGATAAATGGTATCGTGATATTTAATATTAAAGTTTAAATATTGAATTTTTAAAAAATAATAATAGTATATATAATTATGTATTTAAATCGTGATATTTAATACATAATTATATATAATGTTATTTTAAAAAAAATTCAATATTTATACTTTTATCCTAAACTCCTGTAGGATTAAAAAATTTTAAAATTTGTGAAAGTAATTAATCATATTAAAATATCTTTAAATTTTTTAAAGAATATTATGAAAATAATAATGAAGTATGTTAATTAAATTTCAATATGTTAATATTTAAAAAAAACCATGGTACATAGTATTATAATCAAGTTATAATGTATTTGATAAATTATTAAAATGTAATAATATTTAAAATATTTTTTTAAGATTAAGTTCAATGAATGTTGAAATAATTTAACTCCTATAAATATTTAAAAAAACTCATTTTTATTATTTATAATCTAGTGATTTTTTATTTTGTTTTATATTATGAATAAAATATAATAAATTAATATTTAATATATTTTCAATTTAATCTAATTTTCTTTAATTCAAAATAGACACTGCAGAGAAGCATTATGAATACAAAGCTCTTCTGTTCCTGAGCTAAACGACCTCGTACTAGTAGGTATTGAAAGGCGTTATCCACTTGCGTAGGAACTTAAAGCAACTGACAGCATTCCTAAGAATCGGCTGTCCATCAAAAGCTGAAATGAGCAATGGTGGATTCTTCGGACTGAACTCCACAGTCAAATCTCCATTGTTGGCCACCATTACTACCTCCAATACCTCTTTCAATGAATTATCACAGCCAAGAGCTCTCAAAATCCCATCTTTATACTTCAACTCTTATTCCACACCCCTGAAACATACAAAAACTAGGCCAATGGGAGCAGCGATAGGAATCGTTTGTTGCAGCTTCAATACCAGTAAGAACCCATGCCCTTGATTCTCATTTTCGGTACAAGAGACTGTCCAAAGTTGTTATCTTGCTCTAAAAAGCTAGTTAATTTCGACTTCTAAAGTTCATAGCTTTAGGCTGTTAAGTGTTTTTGTCTGAGAGTCTAAGACATGGGATTGCTATTACAGGTTCTAAAGCAAGTAGCCTAGTACATGCTGAGGTGGAAAATAACGTGGAGGAGGAAGTTGCTGAGGGGTACACTATAACCCAATTTTGTGATAGGATGATTGATGTGTTTCTGAATCAGAAGAAACGAGTGAAAGATTGGAGAAAGTATTTACTGTTCAGGGAGGAGTGGAAGAAGTACAGTGATAGATTCTACAGTAGATGTCAAACCCGGGCTGACATGGAAACGGACGCTACCATGAAGCAAAAATTGATTTCACTTGCTAGTAAGGTGAAAAAGGTATAACAATCTTGGTCATTCTTCTGCCCTTCTTCCATTGAAATTTCTTCTTCGATTGTAGGTGTTTAATTTTGATGCTTGGTCAAGTCACTAGATAACAGATGCTTGGATTTTGACTGTTTTGTAATGTTTTACTCAAACTGTAGAGAAAGTCATACTCTTAAGTTAGGATAGATATAGCATGGAAACCCAGGAGATATTTACTTTCTTCCTTTTGCCTGTTTTCGGATTTCCAAATGAAGGGTTGGGGAATGGATATTGATATCTTTTGGGTTTAGAGCTTTCTCTGGATTTTTTGCACTCAGGAATGAGCATTGCAGATCGATGATGAAATGGAAAGTCACAGTCAGCTTCTTAAAGAAATTCAAGACAACCCTACTGACTTGAGTGCAATAGTAACAAAGCGGCGCAAGGATTTCACTGGGGAGTTTTTCCGTTACCTCACTCTTCTTTCTGAAACTTACGACAGTTTGGAGGACCGTGATGGTAAATACTTGAGCACTTGTGATGTCTAATTTGTTTATCCTTTTGGTACAAGTATCCAAAGTTCCTGTCACAAAATGTCTTGTTTAATCTGATAGTACCTTTATTTGGTGAACTTGCGCCAGATCAGTTACTGTTTGCTTTTCCTTTTCCATATCATTGTTGAGAGCAATATAGAGTCTTTATTCATTGTACTGAAACAATCATCCACAAAAAGCTGCTACATGTGCACAAATATCATTTGATCATTAAAGGTTGATAAGATGCACTTTGCAAGTTGAATTAGTGCATTGAAGTGTCATTGGCTCTAAAGTTTCCAATTGTAGCATAGAGCTTATACAATTATTATAACAAATGATCTATAACCCTTAAATAACGAGTTACTCCAGCTGTATTGGATATGGGTCAGAGGATGATACTTCCTTGTGATTTAGACTTTGTATCTATGCTTTTTGAGAATGGTAATAAACGTAATGTTTTTAGTAGCTTCTGTTGTTCAGTTGATGTAATGCTTGTTACCTTTATCAGGGATTGCCAGGCTTGGAGCACGATGCTTATCAGCAGTCAGTGCCTTTGATAATACACTTGATTGTGTGGACACATTAGATTCTGCCCAGGCCAAATTTGACGACATCCTTAATTCTCCTTCTTTGGATCTGGCCTGTGAAAAGATCAAACACTTAGCAAAGGCAAAGAAACTTGATTCCTCCTTGATCCTGTTGATAAACGGCACTTGGGCGGCTGCAAAAGAATCCACGACAATGAAAGAGGAGGTAAAAATGTTTATTTTGATGGACACCTCCCTTCCTGAATCCTTGTTTCTATATCTTATTACCTAACAGTATTGCATATTTGATGAGCAAGGTACAGACCAAAATTAGTATATCCTCTCCATCTATACATGTTTCATGCCTGCATATAACCTGGGCTGTCAACTTATGTGATGGATTCATTAATCATGGTCCATTCAAAATTCACAAAATATATTTGTTGGATTCCATAGCTTCTGTTGACTAGGAAACTTTGTGAAATCTGATACTGATGAATAATGATAACTAAAAATAGTGCAAACCCAAAGAATATCTTCTGTTTCAATAGCCTATTTGAAGCCTACTAGACATAACAAAATCAGCTTACTAAACCTTTCATTTATGTATTATCATCGTTTAGACCCTATACGTAGTTCATTCAAGCTCTTTAACTGTAGCAAGATAATACCAAAATAGCATTATTAGAACTGATCCAGTCATTGATAAGAGACCTGAATTGATTTGGCTCCAATACTAACATGACTATACCATTATTTCCTTGATATGATACTGGAGCCCTTTTTGCATTCTTGCATAAATCTTTATAGGCTTTAGTACAATAAACCTTGGTTGTCCAATTGCAGGTTAAAGACATAATGTATCAATTATATAAAACCACAAAAAGCAGCCTTAGGAGTATGGCTCCCAAGGAAATAAAGCTACTCAAGTATTTGCTAAATATCGCTGATCCTGAAGAGCGATTCTCAGCTTTGGCAACAGCATTCTGCCCGGGGGATGACAAGGAAGCGAATGATCCTTATGCTTTATACACGTGAGTAATCTTCCCGATTATTCGCATCTTGGAAACTTCAATTGGTCACCTCTTTTGTGTACTGTTTTTCCATTGTTTAATTTATTTTGTGGCTGTGCAGTACTCCAAAGGAGCTTTACAAGTGGATCAAAATCATGCTTGACGCATACCATCTCAGTAAGGAGGAGACAGACATTAGGGAAGCCAAGAAATTGAGTCAGCCTATTGTCATGCAAAGATTGTTCATCCTAAAAGAAACTATTGAGGAGGAGTACTTGGAGAAAACCACATTCCGAACAGAGACAGAGGAAAAGTCGAAATCTGAGGATTTGTAAACCGCATTCCAATTTTCAGGTGCCTGTTACCTGTTGGAACTCCTCCTTTCATGTGGTCTTGCTATTATTTTCCCTGGAAGTGATTTCGTGGCGGGAGTTTTTGTTTTCCAGAGACGTCCTGCTCATGTTTTGATCTATAAACAAAATTTAAAGTTAAACGTCTGAATCAGCAAACTTCAAAACCGACATACATAGGCATTCATGCACCTTCATGTCTGTGAAATTGGTTTTCTTCTGAGCCAGTGGAGCTGGGAGAAATTTGAAGAACGGGTCTTCATGCCTTCTTGAGTCCGTCGGGAAGTTGTTGTTACTATTAACTTTTTTCCTCTTCTCCTAGACACTGAATACTTGAACTTACTTTATTAGGCTGATCAGTTTTGGAGTTCTGAAACCAAATCATCTTTTAGTCATTCACCAAAATATGTAAATTTTATCTAAGTTGGATTGCTTTAGCATTATATATCTAATCTACAATGTCAGAAAACTGGTTCAGCTCATAATAAGCTTCTCATAATTTTCGATTCTTGACTTCTTGTGGACAAGTCCACTTGCAATGTCTGATTCCAGCAGCAGCAGAGTTGACGATTTCCACGAAAACAAATGAGATTACAGTTTAGATGACAATTAGTTCCAACATCATTGGACTCTTGTAATCCTTCAAAACTATTAGCATATCGTCCGGCATGTAGTTTCCACTTAGAACTAATACCTGGTGTTTTCTTAGTTGCATCCAAGGAACAATAGCCAACATAAGCATCAAAAGGATACCTAGAAATGGCATCAAAAACTCACGTAGGCAAAAGTAGTTTCCTTTACTATGATCAATGATCAAGACTCAAGACTTTCCCGTCTCTTTGTAATAACCATAGCTAAAAGGACATGTAGCAGAAACAGTAAGTTCACACGTACTACATCTGAATGACTCCACTGTACTGCTCTTCTGTTCGTACGAACTACTAACCAACAGCTCCTTGTACTGACACCCCTCACTCAGGACATGAAGACCAAAACAAAAAAGGTGTGAGTGCTCGCTTAATGATGCACGTCTGTCCATCTTTAGTCACGCTTCTAAGCACTGTCTTTCAGTTTTCTAAATCAAGGATGAAGACAGTGAACGCTTAGCTAGCTCAAGGGGTCAGTTCCAAGCACACAAAATTACATTTTTATACAAATGCAATAATGCATTTTTTGGTTGGAAAAGTCCTATTGATGTGAACTAGAATCCATTCTCCCTGAAATTTCCATGATCTTTCATTCCTTTTTGGATTATCATGGGAATAAAAAAAAGCATTCTTGAAGTGACTTTGAAGGAATCATATGTTCAATCAATAGAATAAGAAACAGTCAATCTCAATTTAACAATTTTTTCTAAAAATGTATGAATTTACAAGAAGTTATAATTGATGGTTGGTAGTTACCAAAATAGAGATAAGGTGATCGTTAGTTTCAAAAGGACAAAATTGTCATTTCGAATTACTTACACAGGTAGTTTACTAGTCAACTCAAGCAACTTCCCAACTATAAATTACCTGTCCTTTTATTCACCGAGCCACCTCAAACCAAAGCATCTCCGGCCAACCACGGAGCATTTTCCTAAACAACCGTAAGATCACAACTTTTTCGGTTACTTCTAAATGCGTACACACCCATTTGGCTAGTTTAGCAGTTGATGTATGTATGATGATAAACGGCTGTACAAAAGCCTCAGGTTGTTAATGATTTGCTTCGCTGATCGGAGCTTTGTTGTTAAGATTAATGTTTCACTAGATCGTAGGTTTTTGATACTATTTTGAATTTGTCGTTCTGGTGGTTCCTTTCATTTCCTTGGTTTTATCTGAAAACGAAAGAGTTGATTGTTATTAATTTCTTTGAATATAGATATGGAGGTAGAGAAAGAGATGGGACAAGAACAGGAGTGGCTTGAAGCTCAGAAGATTGCTATAAGAGTGGACCTTTTGGCTGCTGCAAAGCAACAGCTTCAGTTCCTTGCAGCTGTTGATAAGAATCGTTGGCTATATGAAGGTGCTGCGCTTGACAGAGTCATCTATAGGTGAAACTCTGTAATTGTTATTTTTTTGGAGTTCAATTTTTATGACTTCATAAAGATTAAGTATTTTACTTCTCTAGCTTTTACACAGCTTGAATTGATGTCTGGAAGTGTTTTAGTTCCCAATTGGCAGAGATTTCTCATTTGATCTACATTAGATTTCTGAGAATTGAAATTTTCAGATACAATGCTTGCTGGCTTCCCTTGCTTGCTAAACACTCTGACCCGTTAGTTGCTGAGGAGCCCCTGGTTGTTCCTCTTGATTGTGAATGGATTTGGCATTGCCACAGGCTGAATCCTGTAGGTTCCCACACATGCATGTATTTTGTTAGTTTGTGTATTTTTCAAACCTGGTAAGTTGGTTTTCATTTCTAATTATCCTGATAAGGAATGTTTCATGATTTTCTGGTTTAGGTAAGATACAAATCTGACTGTGAGGAACTTTATGGGAGGACTTTAGACAACTCTAATGTTGTATCTTCTGTTAAAGGACCTTGTTCAAGGAAAACTCGAGCAATTTGGAACAGAATGTTTCCAAGTGAGCCTTATGACTTTCAGTTGAAAGCTTTATCTACAGACACCAAGGAAACTTGTGAAGCAACTGAGAAATGGACCAAATATGATTTGGTTTCAGCTGTCAAAAGGCAGAGTCCTTTCTTCTACCAGGTGATAAAAGATGGTGTTTTGATCCTTAACTTATAGTTTACTGAAACTTTGATTGATTATTTGTTACTCGGTAATGATAATTTTGGATGATAGTCTGTACTGCATTCTGCTATGATTGCTTAGCTCGTAGTGGTATATCAAATGTATAAACTGCATGCTACTTCCTTATTTGGTTCTAATCTCATATAATGTTATTAACTAGAGTAATCTTGAATCCATTTCTTATATATTCCTGACATGTTCTTCCTATTAAAGGTATCGAGACCCCACATGAAAAATGATGTTTTTCTTCAAGAAGCTGTTGCCAGATACAAGGGATTTCTTCATCTAATCAAGAGGAACAGGGAAAGATCCATTAAACGCTTTTGTGTTCCAACTTATGATATTGATCTCATTTGGCATACCCACCAGTTGCATCCTGTTGCTTACTGTAAAGATGTGGTTGAGGCACTTGGTAAAATACTAGAGCATGATGATATGGATTCTGATCGCAGTAAAGGGAAGAAACTTGATCTTGGATTTTCCGGGACTACCAAGCAGTTTGAAGATACATTTGGAGCTAGGTATTGGAAAGCAGGTGCTATGTATAGAGGGCCTGCCCCATCTCCTGTGACTACAACTCCCAATTCATCAAACATGTTGAGTAGAGAGACTGTAGCATTGAATGATGACCAAGGGATAATTCAGCTTTCAGAGGTTAAGCTTGTGGAGGTAATTAACATTTATGAAGTTCTTGATATTTTTTACTATGTTGTTGCGCCATTGGCTAATTGACATGAATGAGTTAGACACCAGTACGCGTATAGATTTTGAACAAACTAGCTTTTCTGTGGATGCCTCTTTATAAATTGTACTGCTTGAAGTTGCCATGGTTGAACTATCTTCCGTTTATATGATGATTTTCTTTTTCTTGATTAATACTTTTCAGGTTCTTTTGGAGATTGTGGCAGTTAAAAATTTACCAGAGGGGCATAAGGGAAGCCTTGTTGTGACATTCAGTAAAAAGCAGCCTGATGCTTTCTTTAATGTTAAGCAGAAACTCACCATCCTGTCTGAATCCCGAGAAAAACAGGTTGCTTCTTTCCAATGTGAACCAACGGGAGAGCTGTTCTTTGAGCTTTTATCACACTCATCTTCCAGCTTTCCAGTAATCAAGGGATGTAAAACATTAGGTACTACTTCACTTTCTCTCGACAACATCATGAATCCAGCATCCAAACTTGCCATTGAAAAATGGGTGGAGTTGCTGCCTGTGTCTGGCAAGTTGAGCTCAAAACCGACCTGCCTACGAATTGCTGTCTCATTTACTGTTCCCATCGAAGCACCACATGTACTACACATAGTCTATCCCCGCACACTTTCAAAAAGTTCTTGCTTTTTCACAATTACCGGAAGAGTTCCACATGCTAAGAGTTGGGCACGCATCTTTGATGAAACTGAAAATGAGCTGATTCGTCTGCAAATGAGGTATTCTTCTACCTAAGTCTTAGGTTAATGTGCAAGATCTCGACTGCCTTTTACCAGTGCACATGCATTAAACTTTTTGTGTATGGTAGTGTGAACATACAAAATTGAGGTATTACTTCAAAAGAAATGCTGAAAGTTTCACTGTTTTGGCTGGCAAGATTCCATATAGTTGACAGATAAAAACAGAATATTTAGCTGTTAACAATGTATTAGAACTAGTACAGTGGTTAAGCATTTTTTTGTATCCAAATGGTGATATTCATTTCCTTGATGGTTTTAATGTTCAAGGGACTCAACTAAGACTGGTATAAAAGGCCAAAGCACAATTGATAAGCAAATCATTGGTGTTACAAAGTCTGGTCAAACACATGTGCTTGCAGATTATGTGGGAGCTAAGTGGTTGCTGATGAATTCGCAGTGGTCCCTTCAACGAGCAAAGAATTCCAGTGAAGATGGCCATCTTTTTGAGCTTGTGGGGCTTAGGATGGTATATATCTGTTATCTTTTAATTTAGAGCTCTGTAGAAGTATTTGCAAAAGCATTTTGTTGTGTCAATGACCTGGCTAGGTAGCTGAAGTATAAGAAATAATTATCAATCATCTGATAAAGAATCACAGTTTTATTACTTCATCATCGTGTCTCTTTGAAGGGGATCATATAGAAGACCAGAGACCTGACATTTCAGAAACTAGAAAATTGTAACTGCATTACACTACTATTCGCCTATTCCATTTATCTTTTTTCAGAGAGAACACATTCATTGGCCTTTGACAAAGCATAAAAGGGCTCCAACATTTTGTTCTGAATTTCTGTAGGTATCTAATGTCTATTCTAACTTCTCTTCTTGGTACAGGTTAAACTTTTTGGTGGTAGAAGGTTGGATTTTGACACCAAGCACTGCGAAAAGCACCAAAGAGAACAAGAATACATAACTGCAGTTGAATTTTCTTCAGAAGATCCATACGGCAAAGCAGTGGCGTTAATTGACATAAAGTCAGGATTCGTCCAGGTACAGCTCTGTTGTCTCGTAAAAAATTGGACACAATTTACTGTTAGATAACGACTAGCAAAGCCACATATGGTAACTTGGAGCAACCAAACTGTTTGTAAAGAAAAGCCACATACATTCAGGTTGTCATAAAGAACAGAAACTGTTCAATTAAAAGATCTTTACTTTCTTTCAGTATCCAAAAACAAAAGAAAGCTCATAGCTACAAATAGCATCTAACCCTCCCCCTTAGTTCCAACCAATTTCCACCACTGTAATTTTATTGTCTAGCACCTTCCAGTCTACCCTATTAATTTGAAACCAAATTCACAGGTGAAGGAAGAGTTGTTTGTGTTGCCCGGGATCATATCAGCTTTCATACTTTCTGACACTATGAGGAAAGAAGGATTGAGCAGCATGATAAATAACGAAGAAAATCTGGAGGAGGGAAATGATTTGACAGAATATGCCGATAAGTTTCAGGAACCTACTCAAACCAGCCTGACAACTAATGAAGGAAGCAAAAAGGAACCTACTCAAACCAGCCTGACAACTAATGAAGGAAGCAAAATAGACTTAAATGTGAATTTGGCTCGAGAAAATGTGGTGGATAACGAAGACACTGGCAGTCCCGTTGTTGGAAATGGTGGGCGATATGAAAGTATGGTGAAGAGTAGTGGATGTGGAGGTTGTGGTGGAGGGTGTGGAACTATGGTGAAAAGTGGTGGATGTGGAGGTTGTGGTAGTGGATGTGGTGGAAGTTGTGGTGGACGGTGTGGAAGTATGGTGGAGAGTGGAGGATGTGGAGGCTGTGGTGGAGGTTGTGGTGGAGGGTGTGGAAGTATGCTGAAGAGTGGTGGATGTGGAGGCTGTGGTGGAGGTTGTGGTGGATCCTGTTCAACTATGCTGAAGAATGGTGGATATGGAGGTTGCAATGCTGCTTGTGTGAGCGACTCTGGGGTGGAGAAAAGTAGCAGTTGCGGTGATTGTGGTGCTTCTACTCGTGTAGACACAGTTCAGGGTGGCGGATGCTGTGAATATGGTGTTGATTTGCACAACTCCTGCGATGATGTTTCCTTCAAGGAATCGCCTATCTTCACTAATGAGGCAGTACCTGCTTGATTCCTATGCTTGCCAATGATGGTTACTACTTACTAGGACTTCAAGTGTCAGCTATTATATCTATCTCATATTTGAGTATATGCAATACTAAAAATAAAACTTGAATGATGTTAGCTGATATGTGACATCATTAATCAGTGATGGATTTAAAGGGATGTAAAGTTTTAGTTCAAGAATGGAATTGTCTTTCTTCTTCTGATTTAAGTCCTTTTCGAATTGTTTTCGGGAAACGGAACAGTTATTTCCGACAACACGCAGTTAAAATAATCCAAAACGATGACACTTTTCGAATTCCAATCTGAATTCTCAACTAAAAATGGAAATGTTTAATGCTATAAATAAACAAAGGGTAATAAGACTGTTGAAAATTGCTAGCTATAACTAGAAGTTGATATAGGTTTGTGTAACCAACCTAGATTGCAGGGCCTTGTTGTTTACATCCGTTCAAAACTGGAAAACTTGTCAACGGAAGCTCACCGGACCCTCCTTGCTTTCTTCTTATTCTTTTCTCCTTCCATTACCAATTTATGGTTGCTTCCATTTCCGATCATGAAGCTATTGGTTTCATATGTGCCATTTTTGGTCCTTTGTCTGAGCTTATCTTCCTTTTCCATTGCAGGTTACCAAATGGATGCTGCTGGGACGTTTGATGTTTAACCAGCTCCTTCCCCAATTTACAGTCCCAATCATGGAACTTGATAGTGAATACGAAACTCTATTAAGAAAACTGAACGTGTCATTGGCAGGTTGGCCTTATTATGAAAGTGTTAATCAGAGGTGCTATGGTCCTGATCTATGATTATAGACCATGTTCGATTTGATTGGACTCAAATTTAAATATTCAAATTTATTAAATTAGTAGAAAAGTAGAGTTGAATTAGATCAAGATCAACCAATCAAACATAGCTCAGCTTGCGAACATAGATGATGGATCCGACAAAAGGGGATCCTCTGCCTCCTTTTTTTGACCATATTCTGGTCCCTTCTCATCTGAGTCATCCACTCAAGTGAGACCCACTTAAATAGATGACTCCGATGAGAGGGTTTGAGCATCTTGAACTTCTTCAAGTTCAACTTTGCTCCCTCTGTCTTCTTGCAGAAGAAACTCTTTCTCTAAAAAGACAGCATGCTTCGAAACAAACACCTTTTGTTCCTCAACAAGGTAGAATTGATATCCCATGGTCTCTTTAGGATATCCTACAAACAAACACTTGTCAGACTTTGCTTCAAGCTTA
>JANPWT010000245.1:36181544-36191656 GCA_024678245.1 Erythroxylum densum | reverse complement strand
AATCCAATTTTTAAAATATTGGTTGCAATTTAACTAATTTTTTAGATTTCTAATTAGTTTTAATAAATATTTATAAATTGTAATATGTTTTATTCTTAATTAATTAAACCATTTGTTTAAAGTCATTTATTTTTTAAATATTACAAATTTGCTTGTAACTAACGATTCACCTTATATTAATAGACATGAATTTTGTAATGCATTGAGTCAAATATCTATCCCTAATTTATAAAATATTTTTTTAAATATGTAAATAGTAGTTATGAATCTTTTTTATCATTATCATTAATATCTAGTTGAAGTTCTACTAAGGTGCAAAACTTGTAGATAATCGATACTACGTAACCTTATTCTTATAAAATAAAGAGGATATCATCATCATAACCTCAGTTTGAAATCTTACAACAAAGTAGAATACGGAAAAGTTCAGAAAATCAAAACACCTACACTATTCTTGCATGAGACAGATAATTATGAATCTTTTTATTAATAATAATTTAAAACAGTTAATAAAAAAGGAGGGAGGGTAATAAAGGAAAAGGAGTTAACGGACCATTTCTGTACCGTTACCCGACAAACGGAGTTAAATTGCCGCTTTCCTGTTCCCCTATCACACGACTCTCTCATTAATTCCTCACTTTATTTACTATTCCTTCTTTCAATAAATGCGAACTCTTTTTTCTGTTTACCTATACAATTCCACATTCACTTTTCTGTTCATTTCCCATTATACCCCCGCTATCTTTTGGTTTGTTTGCCGTTAAGATCAAACGATTATTTGGGGCGTTTACGTAATAAATGCAACGAGTCTGGACAGGATAGAACAGGTAATAATTATGGTATTCCTGTAATTATCACTTTCGTGACTACCACAGTTATTTCCTTGTGACCCCTTTTTGTCTCAGCGTAATTCCTGTTGTGCCCCGATGTGTAACTCATAATTACAAAATAATCAATGAAGAATTAAGCTTTTTAAATCTCTAATTTAGATTTTATGAAAGTGATTCAAAGAAACTTTTCATACTTCAAAATTTTAGTTTAAAATTTGTGAATTTTTAAAATTTTAATTTTGAATTATTGTATGTACTAATTTTGACACTAACCGGAAAAGGTTATCCAATAAAGAAATAAAAAGAATTTTATTACTTTATTTATATTAACTATATTTTATTAAAAGATTTTTATTTATAAAATAAGAAGATTAATAATAATTAACAAAAACTCTAAAAAAATAATTATTTATTACAACATCCTCAACTTCAAATAAAAACAATTAGTTAAAATTTTATTAATACGCCTGATTTGAAGAGATCCAATAATAATATTATTCTTGACTAATAGAGAAATTATTTTTGAACATCCCATATGAAAAAAAAACAATAATAACTAAAATTTAAATAAAATTTTATAATAATAAATTTAAAATATTAAATAATCTTAAATTATCTAACATGTTTTTAAGATTTTTATTTTGTTGCAAATTACAAAATTCTCCTTATACAAAAGAAATCACTGGTTTAGAATCATAAACATTAGGACAAAAGTCAAAAGGCATGAATATGCTAATTCGTGGTTGGCTAAAATGTAGGGACGAATTAGTCATTCAAGTAAAAAGAAAGGGGTAAAATTGGCATTCAACATCCGACAGTCCCGTAATAATGTTATGAAAGCGGCAAACCATCTTTGAGTAAAAACTTTGTCTGGCGGAAAACATAAACAAACGTTAAATGCGACAAGGACAGATGTTTATTCTTGTCCCCGCAGCAATTAACGGCCGAGATGCATCCTACGAGGCAAAGACGAGCCGTAGGATCAAGATTCCCACCTAGATCGGCGCTGCTTGTACGAACCGCTGCGGGTTTGGAGAAAAATAACACTGACTTTTGGGTCTAATTTCCGTTTTGCCCCTCTCACGCTGCCTCTCAGCTTTTTGTTTTCTTTTACCTTCGACTTGGTCGTTGGCCTCCAGCTCTTGTTGCTTTCTGCTTTGATGGAAGGTCCTTGAACTTGGAACTCTACTTTTCCCAATCTCTCTCTCTCTCTCTCTCTATTTCGACTTTGCTTTCTGCATTCTCCTTGTGGCTTCTTTGAAAGTGTTGATTGATCTTGTCTTCTTTTTACGGTCGAAACTTACGAGTATCTTCCGTTCTGGTACGTGATTCTGACTTCCTAGTTCTAAATCTGAAGAATTTTAGGTTTTTATAACTATGGAACAAAGAAAGTTGAGTTCTTCCGTTGCTTGATAGATCTCGTTGGTGTCTTAGTTCTATGGTAAATGTGTTTCGTGAGGGAACGTCTCCTTACATTTTTTAAACCCCATTATTTATTGTTTATTCACTCTTGCTTTGTGAAAAGGTAAAGTTAGACATGAAACTGTGAAAGATGCTTTCTTTTTTTGTTTCCTTATTTTTGCAGACCTCTTTTTGACGAACATTATATAAAAGGAGTCGTGGTTGACTTAGTGCAATTTTTTGTAATTTATGTTCGTTAAAAGTTACAACCGCATTTGCATTTTCCTATGATGAAGAAGACAGGATTTTGACTTGTTTTTACCTCCCAAGTAGAACTATTATTTTGTCATTTCCGTAATTATTTTCTCGTTTTGTTTTTATCTATAAGCTTGGAAGTGTTTTTGTGTGCCTTCAAATGGCTGATGAAGATCTATGATCATTTGGTAATAGTTGCGTTTACTTTCCTTTCTTTTGGAGGAAAATTGGTTTAGTTTAAGCATGGAAGATGATTATGTGGTTTCTTGACTTCTGAATGCTCAGTTTTTGGTGTGCTCAATGTGCTTTAGTTAAATAGCAGCAATCTTGACTTGGATTTGTTTGGTTTTACGCTGTGAAGGAGGCTGTTTTGTCAATTTCTGAGTCTGATGTCTCCGCCTTTATTGGGTGTGGAGGAGGAAGGGCAGAGTAGTGCTTCTTTAGCGGTCTCTTCACCCTCCATTGATTGCATATCCCAGAATGGTTGTGGGTTAAAGGAAAGAAACTATCTTGGATTGTCAGATTGTTCTTCAGTTGACAGCTCTGGAGCCCCGAGCTTGGCCGAAGAAAATAAGAGCAATATTAATCTGAAGGCTACTGAGTTGAGGCTAGGTCTTCCGGGAACCCAATCCCCAGAAAGAGAGAGCCAAGGAAAACTTAATGAAAAATTTCTCTTTCCTTTGCTGCCTTCCAAGGACGTGATCTGCTCGTCATCACAGAAGCATGCTATTTCAGGCAACAAAAGGGGATTCTCTGACACCTTGGATGGTTTCTCAGAGGTCAAGGGTTCTTCATATACACAAAAAAACTGGATGTTTCATGCAGCTGGGTCTGAGTCTGAATCTCCACATTCTGTGGGGCAAGGGATGTTTACTGGTTGTTCGGGAGTTAATGCGATGCTTTCATCCCGGCCTTCGGGGTCTCAGTCAGCTACACTGAAAGAGTTGCCACAGAGAGCATTGCAAGAACAACCTCTTGCCACAAATACCAAGCCAAACCTGACTGATGCTTCTAATAACAACAGTAGTGCACCTGCTGCCAAGTTAGTTTCAATGAAGGGAATTTGTTGTTGGGAGTAGAAGAGCGTGGAATAATAATGACGATGGTTGCTATTTTTGTTTTTGACAGAGCACAGGTTGTTGGTTGGCCTCCAATTAAATCGTTCCGGAAGAACAGCTTGGCTACTACTTCAAAGAACAACGATGAGGTTGATGGAAAGCCTGGTCCTGGTGCACTTTTTGTGAAGGTTAGCATGGATGGTGCCCCCTATCTCCGGAAGGTTGATCTGAGAAATTACTCCACTTATCAGGATTTGTCTTCTGCACTGGAGAAGATGTTCAGCGGTTTTACCATTGGTGAGCTGTTTCTATATACTTGGCCTTGAGGTCAAACTTGTGATGATGTCGTGTTATGAATTTGGTGTTCTAGAAGCTCTAATTATAGATTCTTTCTTCAAAATAGACATAGTGTTGCATGGATGTGATTACTACATTTTCTTGGTGATTTCAGGTCAATGTGGGTCTCATGGAGCTCCAGGGAGGGAAAAGCTGAGTGAGAGCAAGTTGATCGATCTTCTCCATGGATCAGAATATGTACTTACGTATGAAGATAAGGATGGTGACTGGATGCTTGTTGGTGATGTACCATGGATGTAAGTTTTACTGTGCCTTATTTCCACATTCTTTGTCTCTATTTTCCCTAGATTAAGTGTAAACCATAGAATTTTATTTAAATATAGCTTAACTTGATGGATGAATTGCTTTTCATGTTCAAAATATAAGCTAGGGATGATACAAGAAGGAGAAAAGAGTAGGAGAAACTGGAAGTGAGAGCTAGCAATGAGAAATAGTTAACGATTAAATGATTCCATCTGAGCTTTGCAATCTTCATGTTTTTGATAGATTTTGGTTGTCATTACAGAAAGACTTATGGCTGGTCTGTCACCCTTTGTAGAGTCCGTTTACTTCCTTTCTGAGCCTGTATCCAATGGTTACCATCACAACATAGGAGTATTTGATGCACATACATTTTTGATAAATTCTTATTTAGGTTGTAGAGGGAAAACTGAGAAGTATAGTAAATATGTGGTTGTTTATTGTGTGATTTGATGCATGAAATGCTGTGTATCTTCTTGGTCGATGATATTTTGCGTGGCTTCCTTTCAGAATACTCATTATACTGCATATCCTTGTATCTGAGATGAAATGACACTTTTTTTTTGCCTGAATTTTGTCAAGATGTTTTATCCCTTTTTGTATGTATACACATATTGGTCCCATTTGTGCACCTGAATATAGTTTTCGGGGAAATTTCCATTCATTAGATAAAAAATCTGTCAGTTGACAATAATTGGTGTTGCTTTGCCCAGCTTCGGTTTGGATAAATTTGAGCCAAATTTTTTTCCTGTCACTCTGAAGGACACAGCTATATTGTTTCTTGTCTTTGGATGTTAATAATTGGCAACTTTTCTTTGTTACATATGTTTTGTAATAACAGCAGACATTGAACTTCTCTCCGTTTCTCTTCCTAAACCAAAAGAAAGAAAAATCCCCTTTACATTCTTGTTATTACTTTGTTCTAAGTCTCATTTGGTTTTGTACCAGGATGTTTATCGAAACTTGCACGAGGCTTAAAATTATGAAAAGCTCTGATGCCATTGGCTTAGGTATGTAGACTAATCTCTATGTTGGTGTATAAACAGATAGTTTCAATATTTTGAAACAACATGATAATCTGATCAAGAGAGTAGTTCAACTCAACAATTTTCCTTAACTCTCCCTGATTTGTATTATGCCTGAGACCTGAAGCCTGAACGTGACTGCTAGAGTTTAATCACAGCATTTTTTGCGGAGAAACTTTGGTTTAAAATCCTTATTTTATGGAAAAAATTACGTAATGCCTGAGGCTAACTAGAACAATGATGATTTCGTACTAGTTCCAAGCTCCAAAAGACTTCCTGCAAGCTGCTATTTCAGCTTACATTTATAGTGGCTTTTGCTAAACATCTTTATAGGCTAATTTCTTTTGAGATCTGATGTGATCTATCATCTGAAAATTTATGTTGTGGTGCACAGCTCCAAGGGCAATGGAGAAATCAAGAGTCAGAACCTAGTAGATCACTTTCCTTTCAATCAAATTTGAAGAATGGGACAAAAAGTCCAGATGAAAGCAAAGGCAAAAATTGTTGAAGGAATGGGTTTACAGGATGGCTTGGGTTGGGGTTTACTGAGATGTGGTTGCCTCATCAGTGTTTTGTTTGCTTGAAAATGTCTGTTACTTTATGTTTGTTTAGGTCTGGTTGTTCTAAATCCACGTTATATTATCCTGAATTGTGATCAAATTGATATAGAAGTTTGTTGTTTCTTAAGTGTTACTCTGTTCTGTGACTGTCGAATCTGAAACAACTTGCAATTTGTGCTCACCTCAAGGTGATTTACTGATTTTACAGCCTCTCAAGTTCTCATACTAACTTTAGTACCTGCACCTGAAGAATATAGAACCGCATAGAGATGTTAGTCTGATATGCATCAAGTTCTCAGACAAACTTTTGGCACTTATACCCGAAGGATATAAATCTATAAAACTGTTACAGTTCAAATTGGCATTTAAGTATCAGGATCTTGACTTTCTGCCAGATTACAATGTTGGGTATTCTCTTATTTCTGAATATGGTTTTTGCTATATTATCTGATAACTCTCTGATCTATGCCACTGCTGTGAAGCATTTGTTGTTAACAATTTTCTTATTCAATATGCCACGATTTATGCCACTGCTGTGAAGCATTTGTTGTTAACAATTTTCTTATTCAATATTCTGCATTGGCTGGGTATTTGAATTACTTTCTGTGTATGACAAAAAGCTACAACATAGCTGGAAATGCATAATGCATGTAACTTTTATTAATTGTATATTAGCTACAACATAGCTGGATTTGTAAACATCTAGCTCTTCATTCACAAAGAACATCTAGCTCTTCATTCACAAAGAACATCTAGCTCTTCATTCCTTTTTGTTCCACAGGTGAGTTTTCAGTTCTTCCTTGGGCAGCATTATTATGAACACTCACATACTTGATGAACTATGGTTCCATGGGGTTACTTAGCCCCTCTGTGCTAAGTAAGAACAAATTCAGTTATGAACTTAAGTACAAATTCAGTTGTGCAAGATAGTATACCTAACCATGTAGAGGACTTCATAACCCTTCTTCTTCAACTTATCAATGCTATTATATGCAGATTTTCCTGTTATTTTTGTGTTTTCTATCAACAATCTTGGGGAAACTCCAGAAACATACAGCATATATTTCTATATTTTCATTTATAGAAACATACAGTTATTGAAAGCATTCATGAAAACTAGGAATTTATAGAAACATACAGCATATGTTCCTGTTCTTGAAAGCTAATTTTAGCAGCCATGGACTTCTATATTTTCATCTTCCACATGCACGAATTAAATAATTATTTAACTGATGAACTTGTCTTTTTTAATATGAAGGTGGTCACAAATAGCGGCTCGTTTGCCAGGACGAACCGACAATGAAATCAAGAACTTTTGGAATTCAACCGTAAAGAAAAGATTAAAGAGCTTGTCCTCTACTGCATCGCCAAACACAAGTGATTCCTCCTCGGAGCCAAGCAAAGTCGATGTCACAGGAGGGTCCTTGTACATGCAAGAACAAGCCATTACACCCATGTACATGGACCCATCATTCTCGTCGTCGTCATCATCATCATCGACTTCCATGCAAGCCATGCTCATGAACCACATCATGATGGACCCATTACCTATTCTGGATCATCATGGCTTTAACATGTACAGTGCAACAACTAGCATATATCTCAATAACAGTGCAACCCCATGTATGCCTCAACTTGGGGGATGTTGTGACGATTTATATCTGGACCATAACCAAGGGTTCTTTGGAGACGTAGGAATAGAAGGTGAGCTTCATGTTCCTCCATTATCAAGTATAAGTATCGACGAAAACGTATCTAGAACTGAGAAGAAATATACTGGCAACACTACCAATTATCCGCATAGCGACAGGTCGAGTTCTGGTTATAACAGTAACTTGAATGGCTACAATCAGGAAGGCCATATGGTTTCTGCGAGCGGAAATCTGTGGAAAGGAGAAGAGTTGAAAGTGGGAGACTGGGAACTGGAAGAGCTTATGAAAGATGTTTCCAATTTCCCTTCTCTTGATTTTTCAAGCTGATCCCCAAGTCATTTTCCTCTACATATAAATAAATAAATTCTTCGATCTTCCTTACAAAGAAATACCTACCCAAGAATTGTTCTGCAGAGAAAAACGGTGCTTCGAGGATACCATTCTACGTCCTACTCGATTATCCTTCAAGGTCCTGAAAGCAACTTTCGTCATGTACAGCTTAGATGCTGAGGTAGGAGATATACATAAATACATATACATATATATATATATATGTATGTATGTATGTATATATACGTGGCTGCAGGACTAATAAAGGTCTAAAGTACACTATATATATTCTACTTTTTGTGAAGCTATTTGGTCATTTTCCAAGCATATGTCAGGTTGTCCAAAAATGGTACGTGCATGTATGTGTACTTGTCGAGACGTATATACATGTGAATATCCATCTAAAAGTAGAAAGGGACATGAGACTTATTAGGGTTGGTAGAGAAATATTAGGGTTTCTGTGAGATGTACAGAAAAAGCATCCACGAAGATATAGGAACTCTTTTTCTGAACACAACCCTCTTCTCCAACCAAAACAGGTTTCTTTGCAAGATAATTAATCAATTTCTTCCCTTTCTTCTAATGACGTTTAATTATATTATTTAGATTAGACGTCTTCCGGAAGACCAATCATCATTTGACGGTGGGCTATAGTCAGCTTGCTTTCAATGCACATATTGGGCACTCCATTATTATATTTGTTAGTTATAGCCTAAATGGGATTGCTTGTCTTGAGTAATCATAATGCCCTTAAACCTCTAAATTGCTACATGCCTAGAGATAGCAACACTAGAATATATATTCACACTTGTTTGTATAATAAGTTTTATGTACAAACATCTTGTTTATTTTGATTTTTTTTAATAAATCAAACGAAGCTAGCATATATACTTATAGGGCTAATAATAATAATAATAATCAAAAAATCAATCAAACTTTAACTATGATAATGAAATATGATTCACATGTAGTGACTCAATCTTAACTTAGATGATGCGTGCCTTCCCTTCTTTTATATAATATGAGTCCAAGAGTTCAAATCACTTCAATTACAAGGCAAAGAAACAAGGACAGGAAATTAAAGCACTTGTATGTTAGGGACATCCACCAATGTGGAATAATTTGGTCATTTGAAAACCATTACACTTGAATGGCATTTAAAGAAGGAGTGCTTCACTAATCATTTCACTTTAGATACTTCATGTTCCATAACTAACATGTGCATCCATCAATCATTAAGTTATGGAAATAAGGGGCTTTGGATTTTTTGATATCCTGTCTTTATACGCATGATATGTCCAAGCCAAAGGCTATGCAAATAAATGGGACTTTATCCTCTCTTTTTTTTTCTTCTAATTTTAAAGTGAATTATGCTTTGATGAAGTTAATCATATAATACTCTTCTATTATCTAATTCTTAGTCTACCCTTATGGGAACATTTTAGTAAAAATTTTACTGAGACGTGACGTCTGAAAAGATCTAATAATACACCGCCTTATCTTAAACTAATAGAGAAACATAAGAGTTTACAAAAAAATTATCCCCAAGTTAAAATACGAAAAATAAATATAAGATCTTCCCCAAAACCTCTTCTATCCAACCGTATTAATTTTATACTTTTATTAAGAATTGAAAAGGGCTATAAGACAAAGCGCACTAAAAGAGGTGTCTACAAGTACATGCACAAAAGGGACATTATATAACGCCAATATTTAGTGGGACATCAATATAATCTTGTGTCATCCTTACCATTTGCTTACAAAACTGTACTTTTATGTTCGTTACAAAAGAAGTGGAACTAAAAGTGTCCTTGGTTTATTTAGCCCTTTTACATCCAAATGTCCCGGTGCATTCCATCATTCTTGGGAAGAAGTTAAACTTAAAAATCTCTTTTGTTAAAGATGATAACGTATTGCATTTGCAAATATATAGTTGTCTCCATATTTAAGTAAACGTAAATAAGATGCATCTCTTTTCTAATACTGTAACACATTAGCTCTTGAGTAGTTTGCTTTTTCTTGTGGCCTAACATTAGGAAAGTTCCACAAACCCAAAAAAAAAAAGGAAACATTTGAACAACAACAGCTATCCAATTTTAATAAGAAACAATTTAATTGGCGTAATTTTTCCTCCAAAATAGTCAAATTACGATAAAACATGGTATTCCTTTGATATGTGTAAGACCATTTGACTAATTATTAGTAAACTTTGGTCAACAAATAGCAAGACTTAGGCATGATAAAGGAACTCAAGGTAACTTAATCAGGTAAAATCAAGCATGACTCAAGGTTCAATTAGTTATAATGGATTATTGGTCTTATCTACGAAGATCCAAATTGACCATAAGCATTTTTAGATGGACCAAAGATCAAATTGGACTTAAAGAGTGAACCATGGGTGAAA
>JANPWT010000245.1:36055928-36070169 GCA_024678245.1 Erythroxylum densum | reverse complement strand
GAGCTTCCGAGCTCACCCCCCCTTTCACCCCATCTCCAGGTATACGTGCAGGAGATTGGATGAAAGACGACAAGACATCAGTAGTTGTACATGTTTTGTACTTTGTATAATTGTTTTAAGACTAGTGAAAATGGAATGTGATTTAGATTGCCATTAGAACATTGTAAGCTTTTGGTATGTATTTTTGGATTATACAATTGTATAAGAAGTTGGCTTATGAGAATTAACCAATGTTTTGTCTATGGATGGTGTATTTTGGTTTTGTATACAAATGGTATTTGAGTTATGATTGTATTTGGGACATATATGTATAGACATAAATGACTGTATTTGATGTTGTAATGAGTGTGATGGAAGCATGTAATTTGTATATGAATTAGTGGAGATTGTTTAAATGTGATGATTATGAATGGTTATTAAATGACTGGAAGTGGTTTAGAACTTAGGATTGCGTTACTGCTGAGATCCCGGACGGAGGGTCCGGTAGATCGTGATGTATGTGTAATGTTATTAGAAGTGTATTCTGGACTATTTGCAGGTTTTGGATAGGTTATAGTGCAGCCGTTATGCTGCCGGATTTTGTTTGGTAGTATATGAATTTTTAAGAAATTGTATATGAAATTAGAAGTGTTATGTGACATGAGTATAAGTTGTTATGGTTAGGGTAAGCGTATGATGAATATGAGGAAAAGAATTTATTTGTTTGTATATGATAGATAAAGAGCATGATTAAGAAAGCAAGAAAGGAAAAAAAAATTTACATCGATTCTGATTGATTAGTCCAAGGTTTCCAACGCAACAAGTTTTCTATTTTAACGCTTCGGATGTCGGAATCAAAAATTCATTACGAAACCACCATCTGTATGTTTTGATTTCAAGCTCATTTTCTAGTTGCATTTGACTTCATTTGGTACTTGATGTGATCCGATTCATTGTTTTCGTTCCGTTTCGGATTCGATCCGTATTTGATTCGACCCTTTAGCTCCGCATTTGTTTCGATCCCATTAGTTCCGCATTTGTTTCAATTCACTTGTTTTCTTTCGATTTGAATTCTCTTCAAGCATGATCATAACCAGCTTAAGCAGTGATTGTATTATTAAGCGTAAGAAGTTGGATTGTAAGAAGTTGGGTCTCGGAGACGGGATCCAACAATTATTTCATAGATGACACCATAAAAGTCAATAAATTCATCTTCATGGCATCCCTCAACAACAACCCACAATTTTGACTTCTAAGTTAAATATTTCGATCTTGTTTGTGAAATCTCACCCCAGTAACAATGCAATCTATATTTTTTTTTTCCACAAACATGAGGCCCACATATATAATGTTGTTGTCACTTCTTACGCATTACGGTTATACGAGCGTATCATTTGTATGAAAAATGAAATTATAAGTTATTCTAATACATAAATTGTCATATGCTCATAATATGTAATCAATATATAACTTAGTCGATTTCTAAATCATGATACAAACTTCAACTTATGTCTTTCTTCAACATTAATAATCCCTTTACTGTGAATGGACTATTTGTACTCTCTATTTGAAAAAGTAAATGACAGTAACTAAATGAGATTCAGTAAACCAAATTCTAATATAATTGTTTGAATTAAAAGGAATATACATACTCCATATAGGTATCGACTTTCTCACAATTGTTCAAATATACCAATAGGCTACTTGGAATTCGTCTTTAGTTAACTCCACATATTTACTCACACTAAGTGGCCTAACTTTTGGGGAGAAAATTGACAACCCACCCTCTTCATCAAAATCAAAGTTATATTCTGATCTATTAAACCTTGTCTCCACATCACTTAAGTACATTAAACAAAATGTCAATCATTCATTTGCTATATAAGCCTCTACAATAGACCTTCAGGTCGAGCTCTATTATGAACATAATGCTTAAGAGAGCATAAAAACCTTATCAAAATATAAAATATTAGGAATTGTTATCAACAAATAACTTTGAGAAAAATAAAAGTTAATATGAATTACCTTTCGATCAGGAACATTCGTCAAAATTGACCTAGTTTACATAGTTTTGTTTCACATGGTAAGTGAATTACCAAATGAACCATAACATCAAAAAATGATGGGGGGAATACTAGTTCAAGCTTACATAGAATCAAAGCTATGTATTTTTCCATTTTGTCATGCTTTTCAACTTTAAGTGTCTTGCAATATAATTGTTTAAAAAACTCTCCCAATTGACCTAAAGTTATGGACACATCCTTTGGTAAACACCAACATATTCCAACAGGAAGTAAGTGTTGCAAAAGTACATAACAATCATGGCCTTTCAACTATGATCTTTTTCCTTCTTTAACATTTACACAACGACCTATATTTGATGCATACCCATCAGGAAACTTAATTGATAGGAGAAACTGATAGAAAGATTGCTTCTCCTTTTTTTACATGTTGTAACAAGCAAGGGAAATAATGTATGACCCATCAACTCTTCTTTTTTAATACAAGTCTTTCTTCCAAGTCAAGTCTAGCCTTAACTGTGTCTTTTGATTTTCCATCAATTCCCATCACAGTTCCTAAAATATGCTCACAAATATTGTTCTCAATATATATCACATCAAGATTATGCCTCAACAGTAATTCCTTGAAATATGCCAAATTGAAAATTATGTTTTTTTTTGTCCAATTGAGTTCAACATCATTTCTATTTCGCTTTCTATTACTTAAGTGTTTCCCAGGTTTAATGTTACCCAAATGGATAGCTGATAAACAATATCATCACCAGACAATTGCTATAGAACTTCACCCAATTCTGCTTTGACGTTAAACAATTTACTTCTTCACCATCTATGCCAATGTTCTAAATAACTACAATGGTCATATTACATATTTTATGTCATAGCCTCATTGAATAAGTTTGATGATTATACATAGGACAAGCCATAAACCTTTTAGTGCTCCACCCAGACAAATTCCCATAAGCTGGGAAATCATTTGTAGTCCATAAAATAGTATCATGTATTTTAAATGTTTCACTTTGAACAACATCAAAAGTTTGTATTTCAAATTCCCATAGACCATTTAAGTCATCAATTAATGGTTGCATATAGACACTGATATTCTTACCAGGAGTAGTAAGACCTGGAATAAGCAAAGACAATAATATAAAAGCCTCTTTCATACATTTTTATGGAGGTAAATTGTATGGCATTAGAATTATCGGCCATATGCTATATGAAGTACTCATAGCACCGAAAGGATTAAATCCATATGAGGGCAATCCAAGTTGAACATTATGACAATCATGTGCAAACCATGGAAAATTTTTATCAAATTCTTTCCATACCATTGAGTCTACTGGATGACGTATAATGTTATCATCAATGCATTTCTCTTTATGCCACCTTATATCCATCGTTGCTTTTTTGTAACATAAAAAGTCTTTGTAGTTGTGGTTTAATAGGAAAGTATCGAAGGATTTTATTCGATATCTTTTCCCTCTCCCATCATCCACTTGCCACCTTGATGTACTATAAATCAGACGCTCCTAAACATCCTAATGCATGAATTGAAATATATCCTAATACAATGTCCTTTAATAATTTATTTGGATCATAGTAAGATTTTGACAATTTGTGTCCAACAGGTAATGCATCGTTAAGTAAATCAATTAACATGTCAAAAGACATGTTACCCCATTTATTATAGACCTTCAAATTCAACAACTTGACAACAAAAGATAGTTGTAGGAAATTTGAGCACCCTGGATATAGTTCTTCTTAAACAACTTTCAATAACTTCCCAAAATTATCTTCATTTATACTACCAATTATGTTAGGCATACTTGTTTTATTCATATTCTCCATATAATTCCCATAACCGTCTAACGTCTCGTCAATCCCATCATCACCATCATCATTAACATTACAATCATCTACATCATTACTGTTATTATCATCATAACTTGTACCACCAATTCTACTACAACTTGCTTCCTTACGTTTACTATGATAAAGCCATAAACTATAGAATTTATATATGCCTTGGATTAGCAAGTGATTATATCGAACATCTTGACTTTGAAAATTGACATTTAAGCAATCGATGCAAGCACAAAAAATATGACATTCATCACCATTTTGACGTTATACAAATTGCATAAAACTTTTAACTCCTTCTACGTATTCAGTGAACCATTTCCAATGAGACATCCAACTTTTATCCATGTAGCTATACAATTAAAAAAGATAACTGAATTATTTAATGCATTTCTCGTTCAAAAGTACGTAACAATAAAAGTTACTATTAAATAAGATACATGACATTGTTTATACCTGTGAATCAATGAAGGGACTTCTCATTGTGACTCCTAGGCTTGTAGAATTTTTCACCTATAAGTCTCATCGGAGCTGCATCATCGGTTTTCAACCTATATATCATCCTATGTTTCTAGGAATATTGCATACCAATACACAAAACTAACACTTCATTTGCATTAACACAAAACCAGAACACATCCTACTTAAAGTTTATACAAACAAAGTTCGTAAGAAAAGAAACATTATGGTATATGACATTGTTTATACGTGTGAATTGAGAAAGGGATTTCTCGCTGTGGCTCCTAAGCTCGTGGAAATTTTCACCTATAAGCCTTATCATTGCTGCATCATCGGTTTCTAGCCTATATACCATCCTAAGGGTTTATTGTGCCCCAATGTTTCAAACAATACTCATATTAAATGCAATTCTTGTTCAATTGTTACTACTAATTAAAGCTTTATGTTTAATTAGAACTTTATGTTATGATCAATGATACCCATAATATCACAAAAATTTTTTTCTCACAAACACTCCAATTAGTAAAACAAAACATATTGTAAATGGGTTGGATGACTTACCTGGATCGACGGACAACCTCAAACTACAAAGAAGGAGGACGTCCAACGATTATGGATGCTCTTCAACACAAAATAAAGCCTGCAAAATAAGGGAATTTCGTATTTAATATAATACATTTGTTCTTTATCTTTTCATTTTTAAAAGAAATTATTATTAACTATAAATATAATTGCAAATTACAATATAGTTCATCTTATGCCGCATTAACTAAAACTCTAACCAATCATAAACAAATATGATTTCAAACTTAAATTATGTTCTTTGATTATTATGTACAAGAAGGGACATCATCAAAATAAATTATAACATAGGAAGGTAGGTCATATGATTCCTTGAAATATGTAAAATCAAATTGCACAAGGAAACGACATTTTTAGCTAGTTTTGTTGCCTAGATTGTCATCTTATTATTGATCATAAAAAACACCTAAAACTATTATTAGCTTATTTAGATTATAAGCATAGAAAATTAAAAAAATAAAGAAGAAGAAAAGAGGGACATGTACATATACATTAACATTTAACGTACAACTTTACTAACTCTCTTTTCTCACAAGGCAAACATCTCACATGGGTTTCATAATATCCAATGTGTGCGTACAAAGAAAAGGATAGATGCACATTTCACTTCTTCATACCCTACTTAAATTAAAGTTAGACAAGAAAGAAAATTACATGCATTAAATAAGACTTTATATGCACAATAATTTTCTCCACCAAAAAATTAACAAAACTATTCACATTTAACATTATACCAATGTACAGGCACATTTCAACATTTCAAATTGAACAAAACATAATGAATTTAAACATGAAAACACTGTAAAAATGATATCAATGTCATTCAAGAATTTCTTTTAAAACCTAATGTTCAGTCACACATCAACCTAAATTAACAAAAACACTTCATTATTTTCCCTTTTCTTTAACCACAATAACACATATCGACTACATTTCAACCATTATCATTAGCAAATAAGGCAAACAACTCAACATTCCGCATAAAAAGGGACCTATGGTTATTGATATATACATTCAGTGTTTATTGTGAGACCCAAAAAATGAAAGCAACATCACTCACCAATTGGAGACAGAGCACAAGGAGATGATGGATGACAGAGAGAGAAGAAAGTTCTTTAACCGACGGTGGGGTGGGAAAGAGTTTCGGCAATTAGAACTCTGTGGAGAGAGAAATGGACGAAAATGAAAAAGAGGGTAGATGAGAGGAGTTTCGCGCATCTGTGTTTAAACAAATTGCATCTCATCTTATTTTTTTGTCATCCGTTACATTTGGTGAAGAAGATAAAATTCGTCGCCAAATCCCAGATTTACCTACTAAATTAAATAAACGTCACAAATTCTGCAATATTTTGCTACCAAACTAGATAAACGCCCTAATAATAATCCTTTTTCATAAAATTTTTATTTTGTTAAAATGATTAATATGAAATACTCATATTACAATCAAAATTCTTCACTAATATTTGTTTTACAGTTGTATATGCAGTCAATCATTAACATTATGTTTGGAAATTATTAATATTTAATGTTGATTACTATTTACAACAGAATGTTGGAAAATATTATTGCCTAGCTTTTATTTCTTATAAGTTAACTTAATACTATTTTCAAAGAATATTTTATTCAAATTTGTTCACTTAATGTAATATTTAGCAAATTATTTGTAATAAAATTATAAAATTATTATAAATTAATGTGATTAAGTTCTAATATTTTCAAACAATATTATGGAACTCATTAAGATATTGTAATAATAATTTTTTCTCTATGTGTAATAATAATTATGTTATGCAAAGGAGACAACAAATTTGGCAAAGTATTCAACTTGACAACGGTTTTTTTAACAATATTGTACTATATTTTTATATTTCTTCCAACAAAATGGAAAATGACATTGTTTACCTTAACAAGAAACAACGTCGTTTTGAATTAGGTTTTTATCACTACTTCAACGAACCTCTCTTGATTTTCATGCTAGCCGTCAACATTCCTCTACATTCACAATCCAATAACCATTGTGCCCTCTCTTGTGTTCATCTCTTGTATTGTGGTCATCATTGTTAACTGTATTGATTCTTTTTTTCAAACCCTCTATCTTGTGCTAAGTTTAATTTATACCTTTAAGTGTTTATTATGAGTACTTAATTTTGCATTTGCTATATGAGTTGTGTTTGTGGTTGTGTTTTAAAGATGGTTTGTCATCTTTATTAGTTGTATATGGGTTGACTTCTTTTTACGACCTGTAACGTTTCCCTTAAGAAAAGTCTCTAATTATTTGATGAAAGTTCTAAAAAAGTATTTGACTTTTTTAAATTTGTATTAATAGTAATATAACCCAATATAGATAAGACTATATTTCTAAACATAAAGAACATGGTTATGTTTAATCTACTTTAAATTCTAAAATTTTGACATGATACAATGGGTAAACAGATTACTGTTATTTTAATAAGGGTAACATTAATCTCATTACGTAAATTGAAGATGTATAAGTATTAAATTTTAGTACTTTAACTTATCATCAAAATTAGAGTTGAACATAATGAATTTTATTCTAAATTCACATTTGCAAAATGTAACTCTTAACATAATTAATCAAGGATTGTCATCATGACAACTAGTTTTTGATGGTAGAAATTCATTCAGTTGGGAGGAATGTGGCAAAATTGTCCCTACTGAAGGAAAAAACAATGCAGAACAAATCCCCTCTTCATACACTAATAAACGTTTGCCATCCATGATGGATCTTCTTCTTCAAGGTTTTTAGTATCATCCGGACTACGTCACTTTCCTTATTATGTAGATCTCATTTCTTGTTATGAAGCTATTATATATATTCACATTTGATGGTATATACAGGAGGGGGCGATGTCATAATAGTCCATAAAAGATTAAGGAAATCGATTGTTTTAAAAAATTTGCCGATTCTGAAGACTTGGTCTGGTCATTCAGGTATGCATATGTTCCAATTTTTGTTAAACAGTTTCAATAAACTACCATGTAAGTTCTATATTGATTGTGTTTTAGGTGAAACACATGATACTGGTAGTTCATCTGATTAAGTTGTCTTTCATACTAAATCTAGACTCATTCATCGTATCCTATTAAATTTAAATTTTTGGTTCATAAATATTTTAATGTCCATAATATATTTACTTTTCAAGTTTTAAATAACCTACCATGTGTTTTTCAACAATATGCTTTAAACATTAAAAACAACTTCTCAACAAAAGATATGTTAACTACAATAAATTATAAAAATGTCAATTAAAATAACCCTTAACTATGATTATTAAGTACACAAAAATCATTACAAACTATCTTTCAATATTTATTTTCCACTTTTCTCATCGAAACATATAATCGTCGCAATATCCTAGCCATATCACGATGTACAAAACAAATACTCGCCATATTTAGGAATAAGGTGTGCAAGCTAAGAAAAGCTTTATATAACCTAAAACAGTCACCATGACCATGGTTTGATAAATTTAGGAAGGCCATGAAAAGCTATGATTACTGTCAAAGTCAAGCAAATCACACTATGCTCTACAAGAGATCTAAGGAACTTAAACTCTTTATTGTTATTGTATATATAGATGATATAATTTTGACTTGAGATAATATTGAAGAACTTAAGAGGTTAAAGATGAAGCTGGCTCATGATTTTGAAATTAAAGATCCAGGACCTCTAAAGTTCTTCCTAGGTGTGGGATTTGCTAGATCAAAGGAAAGCATCTTTGTGAATCAAAGGAAGCATGTTCTTAATCTTCTCAATTAGATTGGACTGCTCAACTGTAGACCAGCAGAAACTCCAGTTGAATCTAATGTCAAACTCAATCTTATTAAACCTGAAGAAGTTGTTGATAAAGATCGTTTTCAAAGACTTGTTGGAAGATTGATATATTTGTCTCATACCAGTCCTGACATGAAATTTGCTACGAATTTTATAAGTCAATTTATGCATTTACCAGGTCAGGAACACTTTGATGCAATGTATAGGATCATAAGATACCTAAAAGGCACTCCTAAACGGGGCTTGATGTTTCAGAAAAGGAACAATCTCCAAGTAGAAGTATACACTGATGTTGATTAGGTAGGAAACTTTGTTGATAGAAGGTCTATTTTAGGTTACTGTACATTAATTGTTGGAGGGAATTTGGTAAGTTGGCAAAGCAAGAAACAAACGGTTATAGCAAGAAGTAATGCTGAAGCTGAGTTTAGGTCTCTAGCTCCTAGAATTTGTGAAACTTTATGGGTAAAAAAAGGTATCGGAGGAACTGAAGGTTCCTAATTTTATTCCTATGAAGATATCTTGCGATAATAAAGCTGCAATTTCAATTACACGTATTCTTATCCTATACGATGGGATAAAAATATAGCAATTGACAAATATTTTATTAAGGAGAAAATAAAAAATGGTGCTATCTACATTCCATTTGTTCCTACTTATCAACAGGTGGTTGATATTCTCATAAAATGGTTACTTAGGAAGCAGTGTAATGATCTAATTGATAAGCTAGGCATGCAAGACATTTTCAGATCAGCTTGAGGGGGAGTGTTGAGATATTTTTGTTGAATATCTCGGTGAATATTTGGTTCTTATAAGTTAGTTAAATCAAATAAGGACCATATCATATACAGCTGTAAATTTTTAGAATAGAAACATGTACAATCTATATATTATGCGGCAATGTAAAGTGAAAGAGTGGGCAATACCTATTCTTTTGTTCAAGTTTTATTTTCTATATATATGTTAAATTTTATTATAAAAACTTTTTTTTAACTTTTAACAAGATTTTAAATTATATTGGATACTTATATTTCTAATTACATTATTTTATTTTTTACATTTAACAGAACGAAAGCATTTTAATGGTAATTTCCACATTTATAGAAACCTATTTTAAATTCTAGCAATATTTAGATAATTTGCGCATCAAATCTCTATTCATATTACTTTATTGTTGAATTTTGGCACAATCATTACAACTCAGTGTCACCCACAACACAATATTACTCAGGGTCTCTCTGCCGGCCAGAGATATATCTTTTACCTTTCAATTTGCAAGTTGACTTGTGAAAGTTTTGATTGTGCTCACCATCACCTTAGAGATAATTTTGACAGCTACATTGATAGCAGATCTCTGATCATCATTGGTTGGGAAATCTTGGGAACTAACGCAATTAAAGTGTAGTTTAAGAGGCTTAGAAATGACCCGATTTCAAAAGCTGATTCCACCATCTTTACCGTTCTACACCCCTACCACTTCCCAATTTCTCTGGTAGAAAATGGGATTCAAGCCGTCTGATCCCGAGGACTTCAACGGACTCATGCTTTTGACTATACTTGACACTTTTTCCTGCGTAACTAGGTTAGATGATAATCGCAAAATGCTCTCTTGAGGGAGCTACCGAGCTAGGCAAACCTCGACATACAGCTATAAAGTTGTTTGAAGTGCTCTTGTATTTCTTGTTTAAGAAGGGCACATTCCAGTAGAGTCCCATTCCTTTGGAGTGATTTGACTGAGTTATGTCTTCTGCAGGTAATAGTTGCAAGGTGGAAGAATTTTGTATTTCTATCACCCGACTCAATCCAGTCTTCCTTATGTCTCTGAAACCAGTACAATTCTTCCTGCTCTAAGATGAGACTTTATTCCTTCTGATTCTGTTTCCATTCCACCCAGAAACAACCCTTTCTGCCTGTTTCAGGACCACCCTTGTCGTATATGGAGATCCACATGTATCCTACCTTTTGAAACTGATGTCTTGCATGTTAATTATCATCTTGCAGTAAACCGTTCTTTGTTCAAAGCCTGTTTCTCGTTTGGGCTGTAGATCGAGTGTAATGGACTCGACAGGGTATTAGATTTTATAGAAACATCCATTTCTAAGTAGCTCGTCCCCTTACCTCTAAAGCAAGGTTTTTAAATTGCGAACTGTAAATTGCATCAATTCTGAATCACTCCAACACTAAAACAAATTGTTGGAAAAGGAGAAATAAAAAACGATTATCAAAATAAGAAAATTATTGTGACTCGAAAGAGGGCTATTTATTTATTATTAAAAAAACAGAACAGACTTGCCTTATATAAGTTTACAATCAAACGATTAATTAGAAATTTACGGATTTACGACTCTAATAACGTAAACAATACATCTGGACCCTCTAATTAATCAAATTACAAAACAATCGCCCACTATCTCAACTTAATAACAAACTATAGATCAAGTCAAACATATAAGACTTTGAATCATGCTTCAACACAAATTACGATCACTATAATCACTATATTGCAATCTCATATTTGTCTATCTAAAGTAAGAAAATGAAGTCTACATTTATTATTCCAACCTAATCAATCTGAATTTAAATCCTTAAATTAAAGTTGGATTGGATCAAACTTAGGTCCAACTGCTATCCCGAGTCCAATAGGGAACAATTTTGTCATTGCAACCCGAAGATGAGTTGTAAGGCCACCGAGTTGGGCAGTTGAAGTCCCTTGTCTGAGTCTTCAGACCAAACAAAATATACTAATGTCGGCCAATAGTTACTAACATTCTGTACCGATTATTGCAAACACTGATACCTTACAAGCTCATCTGTCTGAGAAACTACAGTTTCGGTCTGGCAAGTCAGTGTCGTTGCCATTTTAAAAACTTAGCGACAATCACCAATTTGTTATATATGAAGAAGCTTTTGGTTGTAAAGAGAATCCATGACATCATTCTCAGATTGTTTATACTTTATAGAGACAAAGTTCCAATAATGTATTAGTATTACTATTAAGTATTAGTATTATTATGAGAGCATAGGGCTCAAATTAGAGGCTTATGGTGAATATGGTCTATGATTGCAATTACAAAACTAGTTTTGGTTTAACTGAATCACCTTTTTATACTCTTGTCTCCGAACAAATGTGAAGAGAATCAGAGGATATAAAATGAGGTAATACAAAGAGACGTAGTCTAATCATGGTCAGTTAACTAATAATAATAAATTAAAAATATAGAAAAATACTATTATTAATTTAATAACTCGATAATAATTAACTATCTTGAATACGAAAGCCATGACCTAAAACAGAACAACCCATGCGATAAGGTGTTAAAAATAAAAATTAAAAAATGCAAATTCTTCGGTCCCAACTAATTAGTTAGTATAATTAAAAAATGATTATGAGCTTTGGTTCAGCCTGATTCCGGCCGAACGATGCGTTGCCGTTGGGATCCATCGACTGGCAACTTCCTGAGATGTTTGCTACGTGAGTGCACCTGCAAAACAGTAGAAGGCACGTCGGGGGTGATGTCTCGATTAGCCCCTCCGACGCTCAAGTAAGTTTTCTTGCCAGTCGATGGATCCCAACGGCAACGCATCGTTCGGCCGGAATCAGGCTGAACCAAGCTTATTCCATTCTTTAGAACAGCGGATTGATGCCGTAATATAACACCTTGTCGCTCATATATTTGATTTGAAGCTTAGACGTAGCTTCATTACATTAATTTTCATTTTATGAACTTGTGTATTGATATTTATTTTATTATAAATATAGATTTTACTAAATTTGATTCGAGTATTATTTGTCAAAACTACAAATTTTTGAAAGATAAAGTAAAAAATCTCAAATTATTAATAAGATAAAGATTTTATTGCAAAAAATTATTTTAATTCAAATATTTAATTTTTATTTTTATTTTAAAAGTAATTAATATTGATTAATTTGATAAACTAATTTAATATTAATTATTTTATTGTAATTTATGAATTGAGTAAATTTTAATTTCAAAAGCAATTGGTATTAATAGTAAATAGGTTATTTATATATTTACATATTTTAAATATAACTTAACTCTGGCAATTTCTGGTTACGATGAAGGTAATGGATGTCCTGAGATTGCAGAGACACTAGCTCTTCGTCAGTGTTTGCTATTTGCTCTTGATGATATGCTACAAGCTGGCTCTATCTTTACTGATAATCAGCTCCTTATTCATGTTTTGAATTCTAGTTCTTTGGATAATCCTTATTTTGGTTTTATAATTTTGAATTGTAAGGATATTTTATGTACTAAGGAAATATCTCTGTTTCTTAAATTAAGCGTTCAGGGAATAGAGGTGTCTGCTCTCTTGTTAGGACGTCTGTTTTCTATAATCGCTATCATATTTAGGTCGATGTATTTACCTGTGTCTGAGATCATTATTCTTCATGTTAATATATTATTCTCTCGTTAGAATATTATATATATAACTTGACTTTGAAACGGTGAGCTTGTGTATTTACATGAGCTAGCTCCTAAGGCGATGGAGCATGAACTACTACTTTTCGGAACAAATCTTCTGTTCCACCTATTCTGTGCCTCCTGTGCCACAAGTGATCCTAGCCATCCATTAAAATGGATGCACATAATAGGTGAAAAAGAAGATTTCAAGCCCTACTTTCCTTTGCATGGTTAAATTGGGGGCAGACAAGACGTGCCAATGAAAAATCTTTGGCACATCCTGTTTCCTGGTAAACTGGAAGGAAAGTGAGGAATCGTGCACATGAGCAAGTTGGTGCTGGTCTATCAGAATAATTTTAGTTCATGCTAGCTAGTCATATTATGGCCTAATGGTGCGTGTTTCAAAAGGTTGGGAAAGAGATGAAAAGGGTTGATAATAGATTGGGAGTGGTTTAAAATTTTTTCAAAAAATAAATATAGGTTTGTATTAAACTCGATAGTACGTGGATTAATTTGAACCTATGTTTAATCCGAAGCTTGATTAGATCTTAAAATTTTGACGTCGGGTTTGAGTTTGATTATATAGATATTTTACTTTTAAAATTTTTAAAATAATATTATTTTATTCAAAATAATATGGTTTTATTGAAAAATTTGAGATTTCAAGTTAGGTTTAGGTTGTCCTAACCGAAAATATAATTTATAGAAAAGCTCAAGCTCGACTTAAAATCTAACTCAAAAAATCGAGATGGTAAAAAAATGTATGACCTAATGGGTAACATAAAAAGAGTTGAAAATGGGTTTAGGAGAGTTTAAATTAAAAATAAATACAAATTAATATTTAAATTTTATTAAACACAATTTAATTAATTAATTTTGAATTATTTTGATCCATTAATTTTAAGTCATATTAATTTGATATTTATAATTAAACAAATATAAACTTAAACTTAATCAAATTAAATTTGATATATCCATTTTAAATCGGAAAATAAATAATTTGACTATCTCATAGACTCGTACAGATATGGGGACAAGAGTGAGCAACATCGAAGACTTGGATAAAAGTTTTGGTAAGAAAAATATAGTTTTTGGGATGTCAAATGCTTCGATCTCTGCGCTGTTC
>JANPWT010000245.1:36042401-36054609 GCA_024678245.1 Erythroxylum densum | reverse complement strand
AGATTCTAAGAATATTTCACTTTACACCAAATTTGGTGTAAAAATTTGGTGTAATGATTAGAGATAGCCTTATGACCCTTTTTTATCATAAGTCAAAGGAGGTAAAAATTCAAATGAACTTTTTTACTCCTGTACTATGATGACATTATCACAATAGTTCATGTTGCATTATTTTGGACAAAAATATTCTTTTAGTTTTTTGTTGACTAAAATATGTTAAATCCCTGTATTTTTTTGCTTTATTTCATTATGCCCTCTATTTTGAAAATAAAAATTATTTTAAGCATGAATTACATTTTGATCGTTAATAAATAAAAAATAAAAAATTTGCTAAAATATCATTATCTTCATAATTATATTTCATGACCGCTAATTTATCAAAAAAAATTATTAAAAAAATTATTTGTAAAACAAAATTTTAAAAATCGGAATAGTTTGGACATCTCACAATTTTTTTTTGGGTCTTGAGAGTATACTAGGGATAACAATAAAAGTATTGGATAAAAAAATCTTTTTAAATTTTAAACTCAAATAGGGTAATAAATTCATTTTTAAATTAGAGTGGGCATAATGCTCGAAGAGGTAAACCACACGGGGTTTAAATGTATTTTTCTTAAAAAATTTAATAATAACAGTAGAAATTTCTAATGATATACTTTAAATCTCCTATTAAAGAATACAAGTGATTTTAATTTTGGTTTTGTTATTAATCAATTATTAGCCTCGTAACTAATTAGAAATAAGGTTATATATTATTAGACTCCTCTAGACTTCGCATATTAATAAATCTTTCATTAGATTATTATTATTATTATTATTGTTAATTAATTATTAATTTATTTAAAATATATAATTAATAAGATATTATATAATGAAAATTAGAGTTTTGGTCAAAATATAAATGCTAAACAGAATTAGGAAATTGAGCTAATCATTATGTCAGTTCCCATTTAATAAAAATTGTAGTAATAAACCTACAACCCTTTAGATGGTTAATAAATGTTTCTGTTCTCACAATCAGCAGCAGTATATTAATTTTAGATTCCGAGGTTACCACATCCCAAATCATTGGCATTCAATCTGCGATCGACGTAGGCCAAATGCTGCCTGCAGTGACTAAATTACCACAATGACCTTCCAACAGCATTGAAGAGATTCTTCCAAGATGAAGGGCAATATAGTCAATCTGGCAGTTTCAGTACCAACGTCGCTTTCTTTGCCGTGGAAGGACTTTTCGGTCATTTTCCGCTGCAAGCCACGCATCAGTTTACGTGGGACCGATGTCCCTTCGTCGCGCCCACCTGACACGTCAGGCTTTTCTGATTCAGAATTTCGTTCGTGGTCCGAGCTCAGAACATGAACAACGTGATTTTGACTACCGGTGGGGGGCAAATTCGTAAAAGGAAAGATTAAGAAACGTCGACCTCGTGTCTTGTCTTTGACACGTTTTCATTATCACCAACAAAATTATTGCCTTCAAATAATTGTAAATCATTTTGCTTTGCCTTCCTTTTTTTTTTCTTTTAATTACCTTTTTAGTTCTTCTTTTAAACTAATTTATTTAAATTTATCTTAAAATAATTATTATATTTTATCTCATTGCATGGTACTTTAAAATTATAGACACTATTAAAGGAATAATAAAGTAAATAATGTTTAATTTAAAATTTGTTAATTTAGTATTCAACTTCTAAAAAATATTAATGTAGTGATTAATCTTTTAAATTAGATAAATTAAGTTAAAAGATTATTTTTGCTCATGTGAGAAAATACCACATATATTTATATCTGTTAATTTTGATTTGAATTATATGTTTTAAAAAATTATCACTAGATTAAAATTAGCCGTTTTAGGATTTCTAAGAGACAAGCCTTAAGTTTTGGTGTCATCAAAGAGAAAGGATTAGTGTATTCGACCAACATACCTAAAACCTAAATCATAGTTAATTTTTATTAATCTTTAATCTTCGATAAGGTCTTTTTAATTGGTAGTCATGTACCTCTAAACTTTGGTGTCTTTTTTCTCGTATGTTGCTATGACATTCAAAAACCAACTATTTTATCTTTTAACTTAAATGGAAAAAAGGTACATTTTATATTCAAAAGATTGGTAGCATTTTGACCATAACATCAACTCTACCGACTATTTGCTTGTCAATTTTGGTTTTTCCTTACATCTTTTTCGATTTTGAACTTTTGCCGCACTAAAGAAGATTACCCTCTTCCAAAGGATCCAAGGCCAAGTTTGATGTGCCACCATTCGCATAATTAACCACAAATCTATTAAGAGTTTGGTTGTTAACTATAGGATGAGTAAGGCAACGAGAAGAATGATGTGGGATTGTTCACTAAGATTTGTCTTCTTGGAGGTTCATTGGATTGTGCCGTCCAAATCAAACCATCATCATAACAGTGTTAAGAAATATGTATTTCGAATATATAAAAACATATATATATATATATATATATTTCGTACAATTATTGAAAATATAAATTATTATACGGACAAAGATGTCAGAATAATTGCTGCAAATAATGAAAAGGTGACAGAAAGTCTGCAAAGTGCAAACCATTAAAATTTATTCTTTTATTCTTTTAGTAGATAAAAGGTATAAGAAAGTTTTAAGTACGAACACCAAAACAAAAAACAAAAACCATGTTCGATAATTAGACACTTTTTGCGTAATAATGGGAAAAAAAAGAAGAAAAAAGTAAAAAGATTAAAGGGTTATTTTAATTTGATATTTTCATATTATTATTTACTCTTATCGTATTTACTAAGTTTTTGCTTTAAATAAAACAAAAACATTCATAATTAATTTCACTTACATGCAAATTTAGATAGGTTCAATAATACGCAATTTTATCTCTAATTAATAAAGAGTATAAATGACTTGGGGCTTGACGAGCCAAAGGAGGCCCGAGCTCAAGCTCGGACCCCGCTAGAATCTAAATCAACGTGGCTAAACAAATTTTGACAAAATTAAAACGATGTCGTTTTGTCCCGTGCCTAGCCCAAGATGGGATCTGATTGGGGCTAAAAAATTAGGACTGCAGGCTTAAGTTTACTTGAGGTTAGGTCGGGTTTGACCAGATCAGGCCAAGTCTAATAACGAAGCTATCTCTAAATGACCCACAAAAAGAAAAAATAATTATTATAATTATTTTTAATGCTTAGTAAATAAAATATAAAATAAGTAATGAACAAAAAATAAGTAAAGGGAATTTTTTGGTTAAATAAGATAGTAAAAAATTTTATAATGTATTGTTTTATAAAAATATTTAAAAGTTAACAAAAGTGAAATAATTGAATGGTATAAGTGTAAATAATAATTAAAAACAAAATAGAACTTCCTTATATTGATCCAAAGACAATTTTCATTTACAAATCTTAGGGATGGTGGTACGGTCAAATGTAAAGTAACGTTCGGAGTCTAAGACAGGTGTTATCCTAAATAATTAAAGAACCATCGTCAGATCCCTTTCTTTGATGTGTATATAATTATCCTAATTGGTCTCTTTAATGATGGAGTCTTTAGAAGTAAGCATGTCTCTATATCTCTAATAGTAAAGCTACAATGATGAAATCAAACTACGTAGGACAAACTAGAGCCTACTTGCCTTGTGCCAACACATCCTCACGGTCCTCTTGGTTTTGGCATCCTTTGACTGGCTATAAACCCAAATTAGTTTAGAGGTAGCTAATGATACAATCATCCTTTAAATTATCCATGCCAAAAACCCTTTGTACTTCACCTCAATATCAATCCATTTACAGTCTATTTGGAAATACCTGAATTCAATTCAGCTATTTGGAAATATAAAAATGGAATAAGTTTAATTTATGTATATAATTGAAACTCATCCTCTTTACAAATTGAATTCACTCTTTCAAGTATCATAATTGAATTCATTAAAGTGATTGACTTGTATTAATTCAATAAGGATGTGAGAATTTCTTACTCATTTTTGCATGATAAATAATATTTATATATGATTAATAACTAGATTAATTTTCCTTTATTTTTATATTTGAAAATCGTAATTTTACATTAATTATGAAATTATTATTGTAAATTTAGAGAAATATGAGTTTTTTAAAATAAAGAATAAGTCATGAAATCCTTTGATCAAACTGTATCAATTTATGCACGGCATCTTTTTCAATTTTATAATAATATTTAAAAATTTTCATATTTTGTAGTTAAGAATAAAAATGTTATATAAAATAATTGAATTCATTTTGATTGTATTCAAAACAACGTAATTGAATTCAATTCCAATATTACTGGATTTGTTCAGAACAATGTAAATTGAATTTAATTCAATTTTATTAATATAATTGAATCAAATTCGTTAATAAATTCAATTCGAAAGTTTCCAAACAGTCTGTTAATGTAGTAGTACAATCTCTTTATTTGTTATAAGTAAGGTTACGTATTACAAAACTTCTTTAAATCCTATATTTCCGCTAGATTTTTCTGTTGCTGTTGTTTTATGAATTAGTAATTGTTGTATATATATAATTTAGGTTCATAAATTATATGTTCATGATAACTTTTAATGAATTTAAATAAAAATTAAATGAAATAATGGATACAAATATTTGACCTAAAATTTAAAATTTTAATCAAAAATTTGAAATTGTTAGTTGAAAAATTAGATTAAATTTAAATAATAAATTTTAAACTAAGTTCAAAAATTTTAAAATTATTCAAATTTAAAGCTTTACAAATCTAAATTTGATTTGATCTATCACCAATACTAATTAGATGATTAGATTATTAGACATCATACCTTTTCCAAAATTAATAGAGAATCAACCAATAATAGAGAAAAAAGATTGATTGATCTTCTTTCCTTCATATCCCTTGTTTGACCAATTTTGAGAATAAGAAGAACTCCATATGGATTTGCCTCCACTACTTATGAACAATAAGTGTACAAAACGACAATAAATGAAACTATACTATACAAGTATTTAAATCTCTTAAACTTCACCACACTTAACGCCTTCTTCTCCACACTCACTCCCTTCCTCCGCCACTCAACGGCGCCGTCTGACCCACGAAATGAAAATGCGGCTACTCCTCCTTCTCCTACTGCTGCACCTCCATTCCTCCGCCGCACGCACCGTGTCGGAGTTCGAAGCCCTCCTCTCTGTAAAGTCATCCATTTCCGACGACCCTCAGTCGGTGCTAGCCTCCTGGAACTCGTCCACTTCCTTGTGCTCCTGGACCGGGGTCACGTGCGACACTTCAGCTCTTCACGTGACCTCACTCAACCTCACTGGTTTGAACCTCTCCGGCACTCTCTCCGTCGACGTGGCTCACCTCCGTTATCTTCAAAACCTCTCTCTCGGTTCCAACCAGTTCTCTGGTCCTATCCCTCCTCAGCTCTCTGCCATTTCTGGTCTTCGCCTGCTTAATCTCTCAAACAACGGGTTCAATGGTTCGTTTCCTACTGAGCTCTCTGCGCTCAAGAAACTGCAGGTGTTGGACTTGTATAACAACAATATGACAGGGGACTTGCCGTTAACTGTCTCCGAAATGTCCAGTCTCCGTCATTTGCATCTCGGAGGGAACTTTTTTGCCGGTGTAATCCCACCGGAGTATGGTAAATGGGAATTTCTAGAATATTTAGCTGTTTCTGGTAACGCGTTGGTAGGCCGTATTCCGCCGGAAATCGGTAACTTGAAGAAGTTGCAGCAACTCTATATTGGGTATTTTAACACCTACGAAGGTGGGTTGCCTCGGGAGATCGGGAACTTATCGGAGTTGGTGCGAGTCGACGCCGCAAATTGTGGGTTAACCGGAGAGATACCGCCGGAGATTGGGAAGCTGCAGAAGCTTGACACTTTGTTTCTTCAAGTGAATTCTCTTTCTGGTTCGTTAACTCCGGAGCTTGGTGACTTGAACAGTTTAAAGTCCATGGATTTGTCGAACAACATGCTTACAGGGGAGATTCCGACTAGCTTTGCTCGGCTAAAGAACTTAACTTTGTTGAATCTTTTCAGAAACAAGCTTCACGGAGCGATTCCTGAGTTCATCGGTGACCTGCCGGAGCTTCAGGTGTTGCAGTTGTGGGAGAACAACTTCACTGGAAGTATTCCACAAGGTTTGGGTACAAATGGTAATCTTGAGATCCTAGATCTCTCATCAAACAAGCTAACTGGAACTTTGCCTCCTAATTTGTGCTTTGGCAATCGATTACAGACATTGATTACTCTTAGCAACTTCTTGTTTGGTCCGATACCGGAGTCACTTGGTAAATGCGATTCCTTGAACCGGATTCGAATGGGACAGAATTATCTCAACGGGTCGATACCGAAAGGGCTTTTCGGGTTACCGAAATTGACCCAAGTTGAGCTGCAAGGCAATCTTCTTGCTGGAGAGTTCCCTGTAGCTGATAATGTTGCTATGGAACTAGGCCAGATTACTCTTTCCAATAATCAGCTATATGGGTCATTACCTCCTAACATCGGCAATTTCACCGGAGTTCAAACATTGTTGCTCGATGGGAACAAGTTCACTGGCCGAATACCAGCCGAGATTGGAAGATTACGACAACTTTCAAAGATGGACTTTAGCCACAACAAGTTTTCGGGTCCTATTGCGCCGGAGATTAGCCAGTGCAAGCTGTTAACCTTTGTTGATCTTAGTGGGAATGACCTTTCAGGTGAGATTCCTACCGAAGTTACCAGTATGAGGATCTTGAATTATCTCAATTTGTCAAGAAACCATCTTGTTGGAAACATTCCCTCGTCTATATCCACTATGCAAAGCTTAACTTCCGTTGATTTCTCTTACAACAATCTTTCTGGTTTGGTTCCTGGTACTGGTCAGTTTAGTTACTTCAATTATACTTCGTTTTTGGGTAATCCTGATCTTTGCGGTCCCTATTTGGGTCAATGCAAAGAAGGGTTTGTAAATGGAACGCAAAAATCACATTCTAAAGGTCCACTCTCTGCTTCTTTGAAGCTATTGCTTGTTATTGGCCTCCTTGTTTGCTCCATTGCATTTGCTGTTGCAGCCGTACTTAAGGCACGGTCACTTAAGAAAGCTAACGAGTCTCGAGCTTGGAAATTGACTGCCTTCCAACGCTTGGATTTTACTGTTGATGATGTTCTGGATTGCTTGAAAGAAGATAATATAATTGGAAAAGGAGGCGCTGGGATTGTTTACAAAGGTGCTATGCCAAATGGTGATCAAGTTGCCGTCAAAAGGCTGCCGGCGATGAGCAGAGGGTCTTCTCACGATCATGGATTTAACGCCGAGATACAAACACTGGGGAGAATCAGGCACCGACACATTGTGAGATTATTGGGGTTCTGTTCTAATCACGAGACTAATCTCTTGGTCTATGAGTACATGCCCAATGGTAGCTTAGGGGAGGTTCTTCATGGCAAGAAAGGAGGTCATCTACTCTGGGACACAAGGTATAAGATTGCTGTTGAAGCCGCCAAGGGTCTTTGTTACCTACATCACGATTGCTCGCCGTTGATTGTTCACCGCGATGTGAAATCAAACAACATCCTACTTGACTGCGATTATGAAGCTCATGTTGCTGACTTTGGCCTTGCCAAGTTCTTGCAAGACTCTGGTACATCGGAGTGCATGTCTGCTATAGCCGGATCGTATGGGTATATAGCTCCAGGTATATTCTTAATCTTTGAAACCAACCTGAATTCCCTGCATGAACTTCGATTCATGTTAGGATTCAAAGTTTCAGTCTACTTTGGTTGTTTTTGTTTTTACTTTCGTTAGAAGTTGGTTTCACCTTTCGGTCACTTTTAGAGTTTGGCATTGAGTTAGGTGTCAGTCAGCTTTGAAAGTACAAGATCCAAATGATTTTCGCTGTCACCCACTTAAGGGAACACCCCTTTTTTTTTTTTTAATCTTATCCATGATTTTGATGTATCATAACCTCCATGTCCATCCTTTGCTAGTTTGTTTTTTCTGCTAAATCTTAGTGAACTTACCATACAGTTTACATGTTCTGATTTCTGATTGATGAATCAAATGACCCTATTTGCAGAATATGCTTATACTCTCAAGGTTGATGAAAAGAGCGATGTATATAGCTTCGGTGTGGTTCTCCTGGAACTAGTTACCGGAAAGAAACCGGTTGGGGAGTTTGGGGATGGAGTGGATATAGTCCAATGGGTGAAGAAAATTACAGATTCAAAAAAGGAAGGAGTTCTGCAAGTCCTAGACTCCAGACTTCCATCAGTTCCCTTAGACGAAGTGATGCGTGTGTTCTATGTGGCACTGTTGTGTGTGGAAGAGCAGGCTGTAGAGCGTCCTACAATGCGGGATGTTGTCCAAATCCTGACAGAGCTTCCAAAGCCTCCAAGCTCAAAGCAAGGAGACAAAGACTCAACCATCACAGAGTCCGCATCTCAATCAGCCACTTCTTTGGACTCTCCAAATGCAGCAACTAAAGAACACCATCACCACCAACAACAACCACCACCACCACCACCACCTCAATCCCCACCCCCTGATCTTCTTAGCATTTGAAAAGTACTAAATTCCAAGAATTGTGTTAGCTTCCAAACATTATGTTCTTGTCTTCTTTTTTTTTTTTTTTTGGCATTTGGTGTTTTCTCTAACTTCAAGGAAGAGTTAAAATGTCTGCAAGTTTTTGTTGTACAGTGGTTGGAGCTCGTAAAGTTGTGTAATTTGATCATGACGTACTTGGAACTACTGCTTGCTTAGCTCCCTCGCTGATAATTGTTGTGTAGTAGTATAGGTCAGAGTCAGCATCCCAAAACAAGCTGTATCTGGCATCACCCTTTCAACCCAGATTGAAAGAGACATGGGTTGGGCATGGAAAACTGTGTCTGAGCTAAAGGCCTAAAACTTTATACTAAAAAGAAAGGGTCATTTTGACGAACACCCAAAACTCGTGAAGCTTTCTCTCGTCTGTCACCAACTGAACTGACCCTTTTTGCCCTGAATCAAACTTTAACCGTAGCAACAGGTGCGAAATCAGTGCTTTTCTAGGGATTCGTCTAAAGGAAGCAAAAGAAGAAGCATATCCTACTTAAGTATATACAAATATTATATATTTTCTTAACCGAAACAAGTTTGTTGTTCATCGTGTTCGACATGTGTTTTAAGGGGATAACAGATATGCGGACTGGCTCGCTACTCAAGTCGGTCCAGCCGTTTTTGGTATTACTTATTTTAATGTTACATCTTTAGGGTGTCTTAATCTCTTTCTAGAGGATAAGACGAGGCGCTATTTTTCCTGACTCATTTAACATCAAGTGTACTCTTTCCCTTTATGAAAAAAAAAACTATATATTCATGTATGTGATGTAAATAGACTGCTGATTATAGTATTATAAATATTTATTTTATTTTTTAATCATTTTATTTGCAAACGAAAAGAAACTCGTGTTTGATTTTGTATTGTAATTATATTTGAATATTTGTGTGATTAAATTTTTAAAATATATTTTGGGGTACAAACTTTATTTATTTTTAATTTAAAAATCGAAACATATGCAAGTTTTATAATTAGCTTTAAATTATTTATAAGGCTATAATTGCTTATTTTATAATATAATGTTATTTAATTATCACAAATTTAACACCTATTTAGTTTTTTTTTAGGGGGTGGTATATTATTATTATATAGCACCGATTTGAATAGAGAAACCCAGTGAATAGTTCTCCAATAATAGCCCTAGGAATTCGAGACATTGATTTGAATTGGACAGGCTGATTTGATTTTGGCTTTACCAAATTTGTCTCAATCAATGACTTTGGTAATTTGTTTTTGGCTCTGTGCCTATTAAATCTTATTATATATATTTGTCATATGAGTTTATTAACATTAACATTTTTATCAATTATGACTGTATTCTACAGGAATTCTTCAAAATTTACGTTAATTTTTACTTAATAGTTGTTGTTGTTGTTACTGCCTATGTTTATTAGATCGATCAATTGCTAAAACATCGGATTTTTTTAATTTTAAGTTTTTATAAGTGATTCATTTAACTAAATGTTATGTTTTAAGCATTGTTAATTATTTTTCTTAACAACCTTTTTATTACGTAGAGATAAAGTTAAGTACTATTGGACTTTTCTAAACCTTATATCTTAGCGGACTTCAACTGAGTGTTGACGACGATGATGAATTGTTAATTACCTCATCCTTTTCCAATGCTATAAACAAATTGAAAATTAGACCTCACATTGCCAATCAATTTTAAGTAAATCATTAAAAAAAAGCACAAATTTTTTTTCACTTTTGTGAATAATATAATGATTTCAAAATGAAAAAAAATTATAACAAATAAATTTGTATATTTATCATTATTTTTTAAAATCAATTTAACTCAAAAAAATTAATGTTTGTGACTTAAGTTTGAGTTAGTTCCACTTTAACAACTATGGAATTATTCAATGGTATTTTTAATAATTAATTAGAAATTTGGTTTCTTGACGTCCTTACCACAGACAAGAAAAGTCAATCAACTCCAAACATTTTGGAAATAATATTTGGTTATTGACATTTCATCATAACAGAAGAAAACAATTTGGAACTCGTAAATGTACAATGTATGGTAGTTGATTTGTAATTTTTACCCACATAACATGTTAGAGAAATAACAGTATTCTGTTATGGAATCATTGACTATTGAACTAAGTAATGGTAGATAGGATTAAATCTAATTGGCATGCCACACAAATGTATAATCAACATGATAGAGAACCTAACCCTACCTAATCCAACTCACTCTCTATCAAGTTTTATGAAGTTTTGCATGGAAGATACATTGTATAACATTAAGTTAGAATCTTACTGAAACGTAAGGTTTAGGAAAGTCGAGTAGTACGTAATCTTACTTAAAGATAATGTTTCTTTTTTTCATAAGCTCGGGTCACCATCCACTACACATTCATCTATGTCCTACCCTTTAACCAGTATTTGGAGGTTGCATGGTTATGTTGTAGCATCACACATGGTAGCCATGGAAACAGAAATTTTCCTTGTCTCCATCTCCTTTTCTTTCTTTGTTCTTTTGTCTCTCTATCGATCATAGAGTGGTCCTTTTCTCATCTTTACTCGCAAAGTTTCTGACCCATTCCAGTCCATGTCATGACAGCTTGCTTGGAAAAGAATTCACTATAGCCTATCAAACACATTTACTTTTATAGTTCCAGGTTTTCTGATGCTTGAACTAGGACCTGGAAATGAAAGTTTGGTATCTGTAATAAAGAAGCTTGGAGAACAGAAGGAGCAGTTTAATTTTCTGTCTTCACTTTTGCCTCATTAATTATTGTTGTCTGGAGCTTGAGTCAACGAATTAAATGGCTTTTATGGCTTCGAAATATGCCTGATGGAAGCACAAGTTCACACAGACATGGTCAAGTTCTGTGTACAATCATTTGTTGAACTCTCATGCTTTCAGTTCGGTTTAATTCTTTCACATGCTTTGTTCGAAGCCTGTCTTGGAGCTGAAATTCCGGCTTTTGGAAGGGAAAGAAACAGAAACCCAAGAAGTAAAACTGGGAAAAAGTAGTAACTATGCATTGTATTCTATCAATAATTTCTATCTAAGGTTGATATTCGGACTAGATCAAGTTTGCCTGAAACTCAATTTGATCATAGTTAACAACCCGAAATCCGATTGATCAGAGGTGATCACTCAAAATTAAGGGATACATAATGGATAGGACTTTCTGTTGTTATTGCTTGCCCATGTTAATTTCTCCCCGTTGATGGTAAAATGCATTAGTTCAATCATCCAACAACTCCCACTGTTTTCTCTTTTTCCAATACTGAGATATGCAGCGGCAACTTTGGAGAATTATAAAGAACAAGTATGGACCCTGAGAGAATACCGTGACTCATAACTATGTCTTTTTCCCAGAAAGTGAACTCCGTATCATATTCTGCAGGATTTTCCTTTATGTATTTTTCTCAAAGTGAAAGACATAACAAGATATGGTGAATCTGATAACAAAATCCTGATGACTTTTGTGCGTCGTGTTGCTTATAAAGACATTAACAGATTGTGGGAAGAGCCATCATTAGATTATCCAATACAGAAGGTAAGTTCCCAGCTTGCCTGGTGATGAAGCAATCCTGAAGAGCTAAAGTCATGACTTCTGAATCTGTATTTTCTTAAATTAGAAGACTCCTTAAACAACACTTTACAGGCAGTGTTTTCTAAAGTATGAACGGT
>JANPWT010000245.1:36020581-36032609 GCA_024678245.1 Erythroxylum densum | reverse complement strand
ATTAATGAATGAATTATATTTTAATTAATTATATTGTAGTTAATTAATTATTAATAATATTTTAATTAATAATCTTTAGAATCCAATCAAATGAAGTACAAAAGAGTGAGAAGTGAAGTAGCCCAAAAAATGAAAAAGTAAAAGAGCAAGACGCTACTTTTGAATGTCATAGAGTGGTTCTTGATAAAAAATACAGGGCAGAGAATTATACTTAATAAAAACCCACAATAAATAGATAAACATTGACGAATGTCTGGTTATAAACTCACAGCAAACAACAGTTTTTTATTTAAATGTGTCTTCCCCAAACTTCAATATATTTGAATTCCTATATTTGGAGGAGTGAATTCAATTTATAAAGGAGATGTATTTCAATTATGTGCATGAATAAAACCCATCTATTTTTTGTGTTTGGAAACATGTGAATTGAATTCAATTCACACCTTTCCAAACACCCTCTTAGGTGATTTGAATATATTAAGGGGGAGACATTCAAACGCTCAAGTGAGAATATGTGAAAATATCATATTCAAAAATTGTAAGCAAAAACAAAAAAGGCCTAAGTAGAATTTGGAGAAGGTAATAAAGAACGAAATGACAATGTTAAAACTTACCAAAAACACGACTCACAATAGAAAACTTTGGCGTACTAAGATTTAGATAAATGATCGCTCATAAATATATTCTTGTAATTCTTGTAGTTAACCTAAACTTGTAAATATGTAGTACTTACCTCTTAAAGATTTGGCTGAATTTAGTAGTATTAGTTACTGTTGTTGTTGTTATTATTATTATTATTACTACCACTACTACAACTACTATTAATATTCACATGATTAACATTATTATTATTAACTTTTTCTTTCTTCATCTTTTGTTTATTACTATGATTATTATTATTTATTCTCTCCCTCTCTCTTCTCTTGAGTCATTTAGAAATAGTCTCTATACTAGTTAAGGATAAGACTACATATTATTGGACCTCTCTAAATTTTGTGTATCAAATTCATATTAGGTGTTGTTGTTATTATTACTTACCTTTATATACATACTGATAAAAAATAGTATTTTCAAAAGTATTTAGTTTATGATTTTATTACAAATTTGTAAAACTTTTATGAAATATAATCTTAAAGATGAAGTCGAAATTAAGTCTCAAGTAATTACATTTAAATTTTAATGTATGTCTTTTTAAGAAAATAAAGTAAAAACTAATGGTTAAAAAATCAAAAATTTTAAACCAACTAATTTTTTATTTGGTCTACTTTAATAAAATTTTATTAAAATTAAATTATTTATTAATTATAACACCAATTTTTGTAAACCAACTAATTTCATAAATAAAAATAAATTAGGTAGTTTTCATTTAACAATCTCCTTCTTCAATTAAATATCACTTTTTTAATGACCAAGAATAATCTACTTCTTTAGTCTTATTTTAAATTATTTAATTTTGTTGATTTTATTTTAAATTCTTTAATTTTATTATATCTTTATTTTCTACCCATTTGTGAATAGTATAATACCTATTATATATTTAAACTTTTAAAATTTTTCTTATTAATTAAATTTTTGCTATATTTTTTAAACATTGATCAAAAGTGTATTATTTACTTACTTTATAAAAATATCTTATACTAAAAAAATGAGAGATTTTGATCAAGCAAATCTCACATGTGATTTGATTTCAAAAGTCTTCTCGAATGTATAAAAACTGTTAAGAAAGACTTAAGATAGTAATTGTCCGACTATAACAGAACAAAACCACGTAATCATGTAAATCCCCGCCTATCCTCTTTAATATCACATTTTATGTAAATACGATAAGAAAACATATCAACCAAATCACCAAGTAGGCGCATTTAATGGCATGTGTATGTCCAATTTGTGGTAATTTAGGAAATAGCAATCATTGAAAAATCAGAATAGTTTGATCAATTTAACCGAAAGAAAATTTATTCCGATTAATTTTTCAGTTCAATTTTTTAACTTTTAGATTCGATTATAGTAATAATTTTTTTTGTTAAAATCAATCAGTTTATTAATCAATCGATCAATTTTTGTTAAATAAATTGATTTTTATAAACTAAAAAACTAATTTATTTTTATTTAACTGCCTCTTTTTAAATTAGTTGTCCTTTCAATTATATTTTAAAATTTTCAATTTAATTTAATTTTAAACTAATTTTATAACAATCTTATTCTGATTGAACCTTTAAATCTTAAACTTTTTATTTTGTCGATTTAACTTCTAGTTCGAATTTTAAAATGTTTGAAAATAAAGGTCATGCTCAAATGGACGAGGAAGACAATGACTTTTTATGAAATTGAGATCAATGAAGATTAACTTTTTGACTTGGATTAAGCAAAAGGCAATTTATTTTCTCTCTATATATGTGTAATATTATAATTGTTATTCATAAATGCACTGAGCAATGACTACAATATATAGAACTGAAACTATTAATGTAATGTTCAATTTTTCAACCAAGATCCACATTCTATTTAGAGCAATAACTAGACAATAAATGTGCATACCTCCAAGGTTAGGCATAGTATCTTGATTAATTTTTTCTATTCAAGAGACTACAAACTTATTAATACCCAACAAGCATGTGTAGAGTTATCACTATACAATTTTAACGGACTTGAAATAGAGTCTACAATAGCTGATACTGAAATAAAGTTTCACAACCATATTGATTGGCAAACTGTCTCATAGCACGCTATATACTCTGCTTGTAGACGGGGCTATAAGTGTCTATTTAACACTTTTTCACGATACAACTTCTCCAACCATCATAAAGATGTAGCCTGAAGTAGATTTGTTATCATCCACACATCCTGTATAATCAGCGTCACTAAACCCAACTATATCAAGAGTGTTAGTTCGTTAATAAGTCAACATATAATCCTTGCTACGCTAAAGATACCTCATGACTTTCTTAACCGTTTTCTAATAGCTAAGTCCATGATCATTTAAGTATCTTCACAACATGCCTACAACAAAAGCAATATCAGGGCGTGTACATACTTGAGCATATATCAGACTGCCTACAAGTGACAACTAAGGAATGACTTTCGTTTCTTCTCTCTCTTTATTATTTTGTGGATATTAGGCCTTCGAGAATTTGACACCCTTCATTATTGGTGCCTTTTCAAGAAAACAAGAATGCATATTGAATATTTTCAAGATTCGATCAATGGAAATCTTTTGAGACAATTGAAGAATCACATTAGCTCTATCTCGGAGGATCTGAATTTCAAGTACACAAGAAGCGTCACCAAGATCCTTCATATCAAAATGGCTAAATAATAGTTATTTTGTCTCCAATAATAGATCAGTATCATTAGAAGTAAGTAAAATGTCATCAACATACAATATTAGAAAAATGAAACTGCTCCCATTGACTTTCATATACATACATTGATCAACTATATTCTCCGTGAACCTATTGGCAGTGACAATCATATCAAGCTTGAGATACCACTACCTTGATGCTTGCTTTAACCCATAGATAGACTTTTTGAGCTAGCAAATCATATGTTCTTTACCAATCATCTCGAAACTAATTGGTTAAGTCATATAAACATCTTCATACAGATCTCCATTTAAGAAGGCGTTCCTCACATCCATTTGATTGAGTTCTAAATCAAAATGAGCAATTATAGCCATGATGATTCGCAGTGAATCTTTGGTAGAAATTGGTGAGAAGGTTTCTTTGAAACCAATCCCTTCTCTTTGGCTATAACCTTTAGCCACAAGTCTAATCTTATACCTTTCTACTTGTCCACTTGAGTTATGTTTGATTTTGTAAACTCACTTGAACACAATGGGTTTACAACATTTAAGTAGTTCAACTAACTCCCAAACTCCATTTTATGACTTGGAACTCAACTCATCTTCTATTGCATTCATCTACAACACAAACTGAGTACTATTCATAGCTTCTTGATAACTGAATAATTCAATAGTATCTCCCACATCAAACTCTTGTTCCTGCTAATAGACAATATAGTCATAAGGAATGGCAGATATGAGTGTTCTTTGTGATCTTCTCACAACAACTTCATCATCCCCAGTAGCAATGACTTCATTTTGTGCTTGGTTTTAAGGTTCATAGGTACATCAGTAGGAGCAGAAGCGAACAAGCACAAGGATTAGAATATGTTCTTTCCCAAATACGGTTTCTTTTGACGCTTGACTTGAACCAAATTCATCTTCAAAATTTACAACTCTATTTGATTTTATGACTCTGGTCGTGTGAGATGGGCAATAGAACCTAGAATCCATTGATCTAATGGTGTACCCTACAAATTAGCCACTAATAGTGTTTGGATCAAGCTTCCTAGATTGTGGATTATAGAGCTTTACTTCTGCTTTACATCCCCACACATGAAAATAGTGCAAGCTTGGTTTCTTACTTGACCATAACTCACATGGAGTCTTTGGGACTGACTTGTTGTCTTTAACGTCTCACACTACAAAAAATCTGGTAAACTAAATTGAATTAACATACACCACAACATATCAAGAAGTATGTAGTTTCTTCTTTTAGCAATTCCATTATGATAACGTGTTCCTGACATTGTATATTTTGCTTCAATACCACATTCTTGCAAGGAACTAGCAAAAGGCCCAAGATTCCTTCCACTCTCATCATAACGCCTATAATACTCTCCACCTCTGTCAAAATTAACTTACTTGATTTTCTTCCCCTTTTGAAGCTCAACAGTTGTTTTGAAATTCTTAAACACATCCAAATATTTAGATTTTTCACGAATGAGCTTCACATGACCATACCAGGAAAAATCATCAATAAAAGTGATGAAATATTTATAACTACCATAGCATGGAGAATAAATGGTCCATATAGATCAATATGAATCAACTACAACAATTTTATGCACTTGTCTATTTTCCTTTTTCTAACCTTAGCGGTCATCTTTCCTTAATACAATCAACACAGGTAGTGAAATTTGAAAAATTAAGATCTTGAAGTACTCAATCTTTTACCAACCTCTCCATTCTATCTCTAGAAATATGGCATAAACTTTTGTGCCATAAAATAGAAGATCTCAAATATAACCTCATACGTTTGGAACCAACGGCAGTATTAGGAGAAGAGGAAGAAGCAACACTAACAACACTATTCAACTCAGGTTTGTATAAATTTTCACATAAAATTTCATTTCCCACAAAAAGAGAGTCATGATACAAAGTCAGTTTTCTAGTTCCAAAAAGAAGACTATAACCTAGTATATTCAAAATGGGTACATAAATCAAATTCCTCCTAATAGAGGGTAAATAAGCGATATTATGTCACTCCAAAAGATGTCATGTATTCAACTGTAGTATAACTGTCCCCAAAAATTCAATTTGGACTTTGGTATTGTCTCTCATATACATATGTTGCTCAACATTAGTCGGCCTTCTTTGGCTTGTCAATGCAAGGAATTTGTAACGTGAATTGTTGTTCAAGTATCTAACCACCAAGTATTTGATGACACATCAATAATATTGGATTATAAATAAACCATCACAAGACAATTACCTTTCTTCTCTATCTGAGCTTTGAGTTTTTGGCAATAAGTTTTCTTGTGCCCAAAGTTCTGACAAAAGTTGCACTTCTCTGTGAAAATTTTATTCTTCTGACTAATAGAAGATGAGCCCGCTTGTCCATTTCCTTTAGGATTAAGAGCTTTCGTCTTGAAAAGCTTTTGGTCACCTGTGGTTTGTCATCATGGAGATGCTTCTTGCCCTTCCTTTTTTCATGTCATCCTCTTCTTTGGCAATAATAGCAGTCATCTCCTCAACAATCCATTGCTCATTCTGAGCATTATAGCTTGATCTGATCAAATCAAATTTTGAAGGAAGAGTCCCCATCACAAATCATACCATGTAATCTTCACCAAGGTCCATATTCATAGCCTAAAGCTTATAGTAAAAACCTATGACCTTATCGATTTGAGCCCTAATGTCACCTGCACCATCGTAAATGGTGTGATGAAGCATGTTCAAATGCTCATTCTTCTCATTCTTTGAGAACTTCTTGTACTTCTTCTTAATGAAAATAAGAAAATCCTTTGTACTATCAGCCTTAGGAATATTATCACAAATGGATTCATTCGTGTGATATCTCATAATCATCAAGCAACATCGATTAGAGTATTCTCACTTCTTATAGGATTTCTTATCCTTCTTAATAGCATCATCAGTGGGTTTAGGTGATGCAACAATTCTTAAGCCAAGCCCATTCGCATGATAATTAAATTCATCATGAGAGATTCAACCCACTGCTTATGGTTCGTTCCATTCAACATCAAGACGGTAGAGACTCTAAGATTGCTTAAAGATAAATGAGAATCAAGAGCAATAACCATGATATGCATGTTTAAATAGAATCATGCAATTTGTGCTCTTTTTCTCAAAATTAGTTATGTCATTTATGCTAGAGTTCCTTAAACAAGTATAGAACTCATTTACAGGTAGAACAATATATTAAATATTACAACCAAATCATCAATGTACTATCGAAATGATAGAAAAATTATGTGGTTCATAATATTTCAATAAAATTTCTTCACCATATTAAGCATCCTACTAAGTTGTATTATCGATATGACAATTAATTACCCGTACATATCTTAATGTTATTTTAGGGGAAAAACACAAAATTTAACATATATTAATATTTAAAAATTCCTTATCACAAATAGTTTCACATACTTAATTTTATGGTTGATAAAAAAAAACATTCACTATTGTCAACAAATAATCTTTTTTTAAGGGTTTGGGACGACACTGCATGTGGGTCAACTCGCGGGCGCTGGGTTCTAAATCACCTAAAACTCGGATTCTCCATTTTCGACGAGGCTTGAGGGATTTTCTTCCTTTTTTCATGCTCTATGGATTTCCCATACCCATTTTAACAAAAAATACTCCAAAACCCGAAAGCTTCTATCATATTTCGGCCATTAATAAACCACCAAAAAACTTTAAAAAATCTCAGCCAAAAAAGGAGGTTCATTTGCCTAAAACAAAGTTAAAAGCCAATAACAATAACCAAAAATAGTTTCTACACCTTCAATGCATCATTTTAAGATCATTCATGCCAAAAACAGGTTTGAAAAAATGGGTTTCTATCCAAATACAAGCTGTAAAATCAAATGACCATATAGCTCTGATACCAATTATTATTCATAAATATAGTGAGCAATAACCACAATATATAGAACTTAATCCATTAATGTAATGTTTAATCTTTTAACCAAGATCCACATTCTATTTAGAGCAATAACTAGACAATAAATGTACATACCACCAAGGTTGGGCATTCATCTTCTCCAATCCAAGAGCTCATAAACTTATCAATACCCAAGAAGCATGTGCAAGAGAGAGCTTATGGTAGAAAACCCTTTTCAACTATTACCACACACATACACTACAAACACATTCTTCCCTACATGTTATATTTATAACATGTTCTACCCTAAGAGGTAGAATGAGGTTAATTCTGTCATCTAATAATTGTGATGAACTATGGTTTAATGAGTTAACCTGTAGTTGTTAGGGTATTACCATATGCCTCAAAAGCAATAATAAATTATTAACTATCCTATTATAGTTATTAAACATATATTAGACAATTCAATTATTAGTTGTAAATATAAAATTAATATTGTGATTATATTATTCTATATACTTCTTAATAATTATTAGGAGGACAAGGACACGTGTATATAAATATGACATGTAGCTATAACTATAACGTGAGAAACAAAAACACATGGGAGTAATTAAATATTTTCACTTCCTAATCATTTGCTCCTTTCTTTTCTTTAATTCTCTTTCGGTAGGAACCCCACGAACAGTTTATTGAGGGGTGGTTCGCTGCTCTTTCAGCGGTGGACACTAGCCTGTATACTGCTGCCATCCCCATAGTTGGTTGTTGAGCATTGATTCAAGAATCACTTTTACTCAAAATTAACATTTTCGTTCCTTTTCTTCTTTCAATTTCAGGTAGGGAAGGAATAGTGGGCCTACTTAAGAGTTGTAACAACTAACAAGTTTTAGATTTTGAAGAAATTATCATTAGTTAAGCATCAACCAGAATCTTAAATAATTGATGTAAATGCTGAGCATATAACTAGTTTATTAGATTAGATTTTCATAGATTAAAAAAATAATTATAAAATTCTTTATCCAAATTAAAATTTGGATGATAATATATCTGATCAATCATAATTTCATAACTATCAAAGAATTTTTTACTTTTAAAAATATTTTTGGTTAATTATTGATGGCCATTGCGATTAATTATAATATAAAATGTATAAAATTAAAAATTTCTTATTTAATAAGATTGATCATAGATGACCACTAATAATTGATTATGTAATTAGATCCTTATTTTTAACAATAAGTTTCATATATTTTAACTAATATACCTCATAAAACTAATTAGATGGAAATATAGATTCATAAAATTAAAATAGAGAAGCATATGTGTCAAATTCTTTGTCATTATGAGAAAATATATACATAGGCATGTAGTAATTGTCGTCCAAATTTCATATTTGTTTTAAGGCATGTCTATTAAAGAAAGTTTCATGTAGCTTGCTACGTCAACTTTTCCATTATTTTTAATGAGATCTAATTATAGTTTTTCACCTAATTGGAAGGTTTAGCAGAAATGAGAATGCCGGCATTTCCATTTCATGAACCACATTTGGGTATTGGCGAATTGACACTTGAAGTTTTAGGAATGCAAGAAAATGTTTCAACCAGTAATCATGTAGGATCATCGTATTCATGGTAGCTTTTGGGAATGAAAATAAACACGACAAGGAAAACTCAAATTCTAAACCTTTTTTAGTTTTTTCCTAAAAATGGAAGAAAAAGTAGCACTCTTCTTTCCCACACCCTACCTCACCCGTACTAATGGATGAGGAATGCCATTTTGTTTTCCTATATATATAGTACGACCCCATCATATGTAATTCCCCATAGAAGTTAAGAACATTGTCAACTCAACAAAAACTGGTGGCTAGACTCCGATATACATTGTCAAATAACAAATTGGCTGACACAAAAATGTGACAATCATTTTGCTCATATTCCATTTCTTTATTCTAAAGCTAACTAAGAAGATCAAGAATTGAATCCGTCCTTACCGTCTAGTTATATGTATAAATCATTTGAGTTGTGGGGAAATTCATTTGGATTTAGTATAACTGTCATGAGGGATTATGGAATTGATTTGGCTAGGATGTTGGAACTAGAACCTAAGTATGCACAAGCATTGAGTTATTGAAGTTAAACCTAAAAGCGTTTGGAGCCATTCAATTCCAGGTTGGTTTCATATTTCAGCAGCAAAAAGAAAATGGACGCGGCCCACCAACCATACTTTATAAGTTAGTGGACCACCCTCATACTAAAACGTGGGATCCATATGGAATGCCTAGATGCTCCCTCCACTGTTTCCCTTGGATATATTTTCCCTCTCAACTAATTTAGTTAGAAAGTATAATGGAGAGTAATGAACTATACCATATCCTAAACATAGTTACTGCTAGATGAATATTTTTCAAGTTTTCTAATTGAAATGGTATAATATATTTAACTAGCTTTTGCTAGGTCATCTTCTTTGACAAAATAGGTCAAGCTTGCGAAATTAGAAAGCTTAGAAAGCATTTGCTTGTATGGTCCAAATGGGTTGTTGGTTGGCTATGGCTGCATTGATTCTCCCTATAATTATTTAGGACTCAAGTACGAAGTCTATCAATTATGTGTGTGGCTATAACAATTGATTTTCCCTATAATTTCATAGGTAATGAAGTTTAAAACATCAAAGCTATAACCATCTGTAACAAATGCTTATGTTTTCTCTCTACAGTAGCATTTTGTTGTACAGTAATATACACAAGAATTTTTATGTAATTCGTAGCTCACTAAATAACCTTTAACAACCATTACTTAAAAATTCAGCTCTATAATCTGACCTTATAGCCTTAGCAAACTTCTCAAAATGATTTAATATCATTCTAACAAAACTACGATGGATGAACTACTTCACTTTTATGATGCATCAAATTCATATTGCTCAGCTAAAATCATCCAATGATGTAGTGAAATAATGCCCACTACATAAAGATGTTTTCTATATGGTCTCTATATATCTATATGCACCAATTGAAAAATATTTATCTTCTATATTTAACGAAAAGGAAAAGGTAATCAACACTGCTTAATAAAATGACATATACGCTAAAGAATTTCTAAACCATCTAATTTATGATAAATACAACCAATAAGTTGAGTACAATAGCAAAAGGATGTCCTAATCTTCTATGTTATATCAAGTATATATAGACATTAAATTAACAAAAGAATAATCAATCTAAAAATTACAAAAACTATCCATAAACCCACTTTGAACTTTCGTCGAACACTTCGAAGCCATGACCATATTATCCCAAATCACCTAAACATATAATCTCTTCTTCCTTAACATACTGTCACACAATGGAAAGCCAAATGCATTGTGTTACAGATAATCAAAACAAACGAATAAACACTCTAAAACCTAGATTAAATCATCCACTTTAATCGAGTAAAAAATCAACTCATTTAACCCGACATTCATCACAAGCAAAATAGTTGAATGACTTACCTCCACCAACACACAAATGCACTCCGACTATAGACGTCAGAGGGACATAAACTGGTGAAGAAATGACAAAGTGGCTAGTCATATTCGAAGCACTCTGGCAGAATGTGGCTCGAGAGAGAGGGAAAGGAAAATAGCTGCGTATGCTGGAATGACGAAAAACTTCTATTTTTCATTTACATGGAAGATGAAACGACGTCATTTTAGGGGGTGGGGACACGACATCTTCTCATCTAGTGGGAGGGCGGGGGTGTAAGTTTCAAGAATACCAAAACTACACACGATGTCGTTCTAGTAGGGGGCTTAACTTTTAAGCAAACGAAAATGACGTCATTTCAGGCGGGGGACATGACATCGTTCTGGTGGGGGTAAGGGGAATGAGGGAGTTAGCCTTTCACGATGTTTTATTCAATAAAAAATCAACGTCACGAAATATTGGCTCTTTTCGTGAACCCCCAACAATTCACGACGTTTTTTCAAAAAACATCACAAAAGCTATGTTTTTATTGTAGTGATTATAATGTATTCTTAAATTAATTAAATTCTAAAAATAATTTTAAAATTGTTTAAAATTCCAAAATCAATTATAAAGGTAAGTATATTTCTTAATTTAATTAAGATTAATAATTATATTAATTCCTAATTAATTTTAGAAAAGTAGTTTCTAAAACTAGAATTAATTAGTTTCAAATAGATTGAAATTAATTAATTAGAAAGTAGTTTCTAAAATTTTGAATTAATTAATTTCAATTAGAATTTAATTGATTAGAAAAGTTTCTTCTAAAATTTTGAATTAATTAGTTTCAATTAGATTGAAATCAACTAATTAGACTCCTTAAAATTAAATTGTTTTCTTAAGTAATCACCAAATATGTTTCTTAATTAAATATTTTATTTCAATTTGATTGAGATAAAGTAAATTCTTAATTTCATTTGTTTACAGAATTATTATTTTATTTATTTAGAAATTTTTTCTTTATTTATAAATAATAACTTGCTTGATTTATTAGAAAGGATATTATCATGATTAAATTTTGAAAAGTGTTTTCATTTATTTATCAAGAAAAGGAACATTCTTTAATTTTTGAAAATAGTTTTCTAACTTATTAAAGAAAGGTTTTCTAATTAGTCAACAAATAAATCTCTAAATAAATAATATATAATAACTTTTCTATTTAAATTTAAAAGTGTTTTATTTAATTTTGAAAGTAGTTTCCTTTAATTTTAGAAAATATTTTTCTAATTAAGGAAAAATCATTTCTAATGAGATTAGAAATAGTTTTCTAATTGGTTAGAATATGTTATTTATATAATTTTGAAAAAGAGTTTTTCTAAATTATAATAAGTAAGAAGTA
>JANPWT010000245.1:35988475-35999335 GCA_024678245.1 Erythroxylum densum | reverse complement strand
TTTTTAATTGATTTTTATACATTAATTAGAAAAATATTACATTATAAGTACTTATCGTATATTTTTCCTTTTGTTTAAGAAAGAATTTTTTTTGGATTCTGAATTTAACGCAATCATTTATAAAGTATGGGAGAAACGAGCACGTACACATTATCGAGACTTTGTTGGTACGATACACAAGACTAGTGTGCGACCGCCTTGTATTTCTGAACGAATACGGAGTCGTTGACAATAGTATTGAATATCGCCCAAGGCAATGACCATTTCAGAGCATAATTCTACCAATAGATGTGAAGGACCGGGGGAAATAGTCTTCCCGTACATACTGGAGGATATAGTCAGCTCTTTTTGCACACTCACACTAAGAAGCATGACGGTGTGACCTTCGTCAACACCTGATATAGAGAACTAAATATATGTTAAATTTATATTTTAATATTAATGCTTAATAATGATCACTTATTAACATAAACATTGTCTTATGATAGAATCAAATACAAGAAAGCATTTAACGACAGTCTCAACAGTTTAAAGATGTTGATGAGGCTCAAACCTATCTTCATATAGTGAGTGGTAGGGACCGCCGTGAAAGGATATTCGACTTATGTTCATTTGCATACACATGTTACTTGCAATCTTTCACATCTAGTACAACAACATCTTGTAAGCAGTCCGCATTTAATGAAGTCCGTGAGCTTCGAAGCACAGTACAGATATTGGCAACTTAGTCGCGAAAGTCGATGGACTATATAGCTTAGCTCCGTAATGAGGTAGATGTGTTGAAAGGAAGGCGTAGCACCTCATTGTAGCAATTAGAGCATCTGTGATCACCAAATGAATAATGTACTTATAGTCATTTTGTATGAATTATAAATACTTATTATGTACAAAATAATTTTTTATTTTCAATTAAGATAATTTTTACTTTATATCATCAATCAACTTTCTGTTTTAACAAGTTAAATGTATAAACAAATTAAAATATTATCAACCGATAACTGTATAAATTATACATCAATCATAAGATTATCAAATAAAATTGAATGCAGAGAAATTAAAAAAACATCATCAGTTAATTTACCAACAAAAAAACAAAATTCATCGGTAAAATGCAGTGAATTTACCGACGGATAACAAAGTTCCATCCGTGTAATTAGTCATAAACTTACCGATGGAGGAGCCTTGTTTGTTGCTAAATTTACTCACTTAAGCAAACCTTCCGTCGCTAAATTTATCGACAACACAAAAATTATTGTCGCTAAATATAGCAATAGAACATAAAATGTTCGTCGATAAATTGGTAACGGACAATCTGTACTATGTCGCTAATTTTTATCTACGACCGTTTCTTCGATGACTTATTCCTTTGGTAAATTCCATCGCTAACTTAACTTACCAACGACAAACCTTTACATTATGTTGATAAATTATGTCGCTAAATTTTACTTTTCTTGTAGTGAATAAAGTTTGAGATGCTTAAGTATATTTTATCCAAAAATTCTCTTGCTGTGTTATTATATAAACTCACAACTATAACCTATTTTGAGTGAGAATAATTCAACCATAAAGTCATAGTTATAACTAACTTTGTAAAATTACATAATTCAACTATAAAGTCATTACTATAAATCAATTTGTATGATTACATAATTCAACCATAAATTCTTAATCATAACCTATTTTGTGCGATTACATAATTTAACCTTAAAATCATAACTATAACTCAACTTTTATTATTACATAATTTAACTATAAATTCATAATTATATCACATTTTGTATGATTATATAATTCAATCATAAATTTATAACTATAACCTATTTTATGCGTCAAATATAAACCTATAACTATAACTCAATTTGTATAATTACATACAATCGTAAACTCACAATTACAACTTATTTTGTATGATTACATAATTTAAACAATTACAACTTATTTTGTATGATTACATAATTTAACTATAAAATTAGAACTATAATCTATTTTATGTGATAAGTGATAACATACTTCAACCATAAATTAATTCATTTTGTATGATTTCACAATTTAATTTATAAACTATTTGAAGACAACTACTTTATAAGGATAATATTTCATCACTAATTTTAATTAATATAGACAAAACTACAAGTGAGACAACACATTTTTTTAAAATGAGAGAACCCAATATTTCATTCAAAATTTTAAATCCAAACGACAATAATTCACTTCATAATCCATATTCCTCAAATCCCACGAACAAGAGTGTGAGACCTAACACAAAACTTCATTATGTTTTACTTCATTAAACTATCAATAGATCCAAGAGTTCAACACAGACAACAATCACAAGTCACAACACAATAGACGGTTGGCATTTAGCAACCTTGAGGCAACTGGGATGGCAGAGGACTAAGGTGGAGGAAGACAACGAGCTATGTGGGCTACATCACTTGCATGCAGAGGATGAAGGTGGAGCTCAAAGGACCGAGGAGAATAGATAATTGTGTGCGGGGCTGGGCAACGGGGCAACAGGGTAACGGGCTGACCAAAATGCGAAGGATGAAGGCAGATTGGAGAGGACGAAGGCGGACTGGCTCCGACATAGGACGACAGGAGACAAGCAGTGCGATGACTGGAGGTTGAGGTGGACGCGAGTGAGTAAATTGCAGACCGGAGAGTGAGCAGAGAGGCGGCGAAAAATGTACGGGGGAGAGGCAGACTGGAGAGTGATTGCGTTAGGGTGTAATTAGGGTTTTTGGTACAAATTAGCCCTCTAATTTTTGAAAATTTCAAATCTAACCACTAAGAAGGAAACAATAAAAATCAATCTCGGTGTGCCGTTAGAATCGTATAATCGGCCCTTGAAAAGGATGAGAAAAAAGTCAAAAAACCAAATCCCAAACAAGGAGCGGCCAAAAGCCGGCCAGACGTTGCCGTTTTTGGACTGCAATTTGAAATTTTGAAATACAAAGAACCAACCAAACCCCGCCCAAAAAGGACAAACTACGGTTAAAAAACAATAAAAATCTAGTTGGCACTCAAACCTAACTATGGTTAAGCTAACCGCGGTTAAAACGAAACCCGACTACACGTCTACTCTCTTCCTTCCTATAAAATCCAGCAGAGTTGAGAAACAAACTCACCAGTAGATCTAGCAAAAGGAAGGCGTCTTAATAAACGCCCCCTTTCTTCATCGTTTATCTTACGATTCCGATCTTCTTTTTCGGCGTTATCAACAACTTCCAGCGAAAATGAGAGAGTGCATTTCGATCCACATTGGTCAGGCCGGTATTCAGGTCGGGAATGCGTGCTGGGAACTTTACTGCCTCGAGCATGGCATCCAGGTATCCGTTTCTCATCTGATCTAGGGTTTTCGGCTTGAGCCATTCATAGTTTGTCGTCAGATCTTAGTTTTCTCGCTTCCAGTGGTATAATCTGGCTTAAAATGATGTAGATCTGGTGTTTCTTCGTGTGATGTACTTGATTTTGACATTGGATCTGGATTTGCTTGATACATTTGAATTGATAATTTCTTCAGAAAGAAATTGCGAGAATAACTTGTTTCTAGATCTAAATCATTCGTGGTGGATGCATTTCGATTGTTGTTTTTGGGAAAAGTGATTGTGCAAGTAGTTTTCCTTTTCCTTGTTGCATTGTGTGAGATTGGTACTGATTGTGTGAGAGTGATGCGTTTTTGGGCAGCCTGATGGCCAGATGCCAGGTGACAAGACCGTAGGTGGAGGTGATGATGCCTTCAACACCTTCTTTAGTGAGACTGGTGCTGGGAAGCATGTTCCTCGTGCGGTCTTTGTAGATCTGGAGCCTACTGTCATTGATGAAGTCAGGACTGGCGCATATCGCCAGCTTTTCCATCCTGAGCAGCTCATCAGCGGCAAAGAGGATGCCGCTAACAATTTCGCTCGTGGCCACTATACCAGTAATGATCTTACATCTAATGATTTGTCTCATTTGTTTTAGTGATTAATTGTGTTATAATATGAGTTGCTAATATTTGTTCTCTTGATCTCAGTTGGAAAGGAGATTGTTGATCTTTGCCTGGACCGCATTAGAAAGCTTGCTGACAACTGCACTGGTCTCCAAGGGTTCCTTGTCTTTAATGCTGTTGGTGGAGGAACTGGATCAGGGCTGGGCTCTCTTTTGTTGGAACGTTTATCAGTGGATTATGGCAAGAAGTCTAAGCTTGGCTTTACAGTGTATCCATCGCCACAGGTTTCAACATCGGTTGTTGAGCCTTACAACAGTGTCCTCTCCACTCACTCCCTTTTGGAACACACTGATGTGGCTGTGCTGCTTGATAACGAGGCTATTTATGATATCTGCAGGCGCTCTCTTGACATTGAGCGCCCTACCTACACCAATCTAAACCGTCTGGTTTCCCAAGTATGAACTTTCACTTTTGCAACACAGATCAATATTCCCCAGTTTTTCTCGCTTGTTAAAGTTTTGATCTAATATTACCTCCTGTTCTGGTGATGATTGCAGGTGATATCATCTCTTACTGCCTCTTTGAGGTTCGATGGTGCCCTGAATGTGGATGTGACTGAGTTCCAAACTAACTTGGTCCCATACCCTAGGATTCATTTTATGCTTTCTTCTTATGCACCTGTGATCTCTGCTGAGAAGGCTTATCATGAGCAGCTCTCAGTTGCCGAGATAACTAACAGTGCTTTTGAGCCTTCATCTATGATGGCCAAGTGCGATCCTCGCCACGGCAAGTACATGGCTTGCTGTTTGATGTACAGAGGTGATGTGGTACCTAAGGATGTCAACGCCGCTGTTGCCACCATCAAGACCAAACGTACCATCCAATTTGTTGACTGGTGCCCAACTGGTTTCAAATGCGGTATCAACTACCAGCCACCAACTGTTGTTCCAGGCGGTGATCTTGCCAAGGTGCAGAGGGCTGTTTGCATGATTTCCAACTCCACCAGTGTTGCAGAGGTCTTCTCTCGTATTGATCACAAGTTTGATCTCATGTATGCAAAGAGGGCTTTTGTGCACTGGTATGTTGGTGAGGGTATGGAGGAAGGTGAATTCTCAGAAGCCCGTCAGGATCTTGCCGCTCTTGAGAAGGATTATGAAGAGGTTGGAGCTGAGGATGTTGAGGGTGAGGATGATGAAGGCGACGAGTACTGAGTAGACTGACATCTCATTTATTATCCATCGCCTCTTATTTGATATCCCCATATATAGACCCTTTACATGGTGGATTGTTGTTGGCTAAACTTTGCCTATTACTATGTTTCACCTTTGGGTGATTGCTTAAAAAAAATGCATCAATTCATTCTTTAATCAAACATAACGAAGCCATTAAATGAGACTCTTCTAAAAAAATAAGACTTCTCATTATAATCATCCGCACAATAAAGAGTAAAATTACCATTTTGCTCTTATATTGGTTTTTCCTTCTAGATCTCCCATTTTACACTATATGGTGATTAACACACAAGATTTCATCTTGGAGTTAAGACTTGATGGGTAGCTACCAGTTTAATCACCAATCTCCTGGCTCCAGTTTAATCACCAATCTCCATAAAACATCTAGAAGTGATGATACCACTATAAACTCTTTATTTTAGTGAATGTTCCCTAATACATGTTTCAATTAATAACTCCAACATGTAGAAACTGGATTAATACTATGTAAAAATCCATTTCGATCATATCAAGAATTATAATGAAACACATATGAGTTCACCACTCGTCAAGATTGTGGTCCATAATAAGCAAATGCTAAAATGCATGTTTTAAGACTAAAGTAACGGTCTACTTTATTATTGAAAAGATACTTAATTCCAAATTCATTTAATAGTGTCACTATGATAGTCGACTACTATCATGTTATGAAACTCATCATTCTCTTGAAATAAACTCTTTTACTTACATGGAGATAGATTGCAACATTACAGTCTAAACTATAATCAAGGGACCAACTTGATTATTCAATTGTGAATCAATTAATTTAGATTCTAATAATATACAGGTTTCTCATACATATTTATGTATATGTATATTACTAACAAAAGAATCTTAGTTCCTTATGACTAGTTATATTATGCTTATACAAATAAAACCAAACTTTTTTGTTTTATTAATAATAATTATTTTTATTACAAAATTGTAACTAGAAGAAAATTAAATTACATATAAATACAATTGCTTTCCAGGGCACTATATTTACACAACTCCAACATAATCTTCTCAACATACTCTGAAAAATATGCTTATCATACATCTTTGGAACATGGTGGATGTGTTGCATAATCCAAATGGCATCCTTTAGTAGGCAAATGTACCTAATAGGAATATGAAGGTAATCTTTTCTTAATCTCCTGATGCGATCTGTATTTGAAGATAAACTAGAAAGCTATCTAACAAATAATAATACTCATAACTAACCAATCTCTCAATCATTTGATCAATAAAAGGAAGGGGGAAAATGATATTTATGAGTCATTGAGTTTAATTTCCTATAATAAATATAAAATTGCCACCTGGTTTACACTCAAGTGGGAACTAACTCTCCTTCCTGATTAGTCACAACTGTGATTCTAGACTTCTTTAAAACCACCTAAATAGACGTTACCCATTTACTATTGGAGATCAGATAAATAATTTCAACATAAAAAAGATTCAAAACTTTGTTCTTCACGACTTCCATCATGAGAGGATTCATTATATGTTGAGCTTGCCTTGTGCACTTGGCATCTTCCTCTAAAAAAATGATGCATACTTATAGAAGGGCTTGTTCCTTAGATATCTATTATCATCCATCTGATGGCCTTCTTATGCTCCCTCAACATTTGAATCAGTTTGTTTTCAAATAGGAATACTTAAGGCATGTGGGGAGTGGCTTTAGTTCCACTTCAGGTGCCTGTACATCAGAAGGTAATAACTTCTGGCCATGTTCGGGAAAATGTATGGAGGCTAAATCATACCTTTTAGGAGAGTGATCCAATGATTCCAAGGTAGCTGCCATTTCAATTAGCTCCTCTCCAACTTCAACATCATTGTTGCCTTCTAATGGCATACGCTCAATTAAGACTATTTTTAAATGACCCTCGCAACTCAATTTAAACATTTCCTACAATAGAGAATCAATCACATCAATTGAGAAAACAAAGTTATCATCATGAGGATGTTTCATGGCATCAAAAATGTCAAAATAAATCAATTGCCCATCAAATTCCATTGTGAGGGTGCCCTCATGAGCATCTATCTTTTTCTTAGTCATATAGAGAAACAGTCTCTCCAAAAAAAATTGCTATTGGATTGTATAAAGTTTCATCATCATATCAACAATATAAAAGTCTACAAGAAATACTAACTTATTTACCTACACCAAAACAACCTTAATTACATCATCAGGGTAGGCATTAGTACGGTAAGCTAATTGTATGATAACATCTATTTCTTTAAAGGGCCCAGAATTAAGGAACCATAAATTGAATGAAGCATAGCATTAATTGAACCTCCCAAGTCTAACATAGCATTATTAATCACAATGATACCAATTTTGCAAGGAATGGTGAACATACCTAGATCTCGATTTTTGAGAGATATCTTCTTCTTAAAACTCACAGATATGTTCTCACCCATCATCGCATTTTCATCACCTCTTGATCGTGCGTTGTTACTGTAGTCAAAATAAAATAATTAGACTAATACTATAGCAGTGGCAAGTCTAGGTTGATCCCATATAAAATGAAATTAACCAATGTTAACACTTAACGAGGGATTTTGGATTTTTCAAAGAAGAAAATAAAATAAAACTAATTAATAAAAACAAATTAAAGAAAAACATGCAAAAAATGATAAAAATGGGAAATTTGGTAGGGACTCAATTCTTTGGTTCAATCTTGGCCTACACCCTAATTAAGTATATTTTATTAATTTATTATTCTTTAACCTCTCGTAGCAATTATTAATCGTGGGTTAATAATTAACCCGAGGTTTCCCTTAGGTTTTTTTTAATCAAGATACGATCGTTAATTAAACCTAACCACTGAACAACCTAGGATACGATCTCTAGATTTAATTAGGTAGTAGTATTATGAATTAGGAAAAACGATTATTCAAGGAAACAACCACATACGATGCGTCATTTAACCTAGGTCATGTTATCCCTAATGATTACGAATCATTAGTCGCTACACATGAATTTCAACATAACAATTACGGATTATATCAAAATTCTAGCAATGGGTTTGCAATTAGCAATTCAATGAACGCATTAAAATTATCAAATCACAATACCCAAAGGGTTCATACACAAATAACCGAATAATAACGAAAATCCGATTATCCATACACAATACCCAAATCAATTAAAATAGGATAACACAATCAACTCCTAATGAGAGAAAGAAACAACAAAATAATAATAAAATTACTTAACTCAGGTTGTCGGCATCGATGTCACCTCCGAACCGGTGTCAGGAAATCTAATTCTTCATAGATCTTTTCTGAAAAATAGCTTCAGCCCTCATCTTCATCCCTAACCAAAAACCCCTTAACTTCTTCTTCACTGTCAACAACGCAACCCTGCTTTACTACTGTTGATGATGTGACAAATAAATGTCACCCCTCAACTAAAACCTTCTACTCCTACGTTATTGTTTCCACGCTGCTCTAAAGATTTGTCCTCTAGTTGATCTTAATAACCTTGTAGTTAGCTAGAATCTCCATTTTGATTCTCATCAGCTAGCTAACAGTGTCATCCCAGGTTGATGTTGGATTACTAATGTTTAGTTTTGATTGGATTCTTTGGTGAATCTCCATCCAATCATTAGGTGTTATAGGCTTTCAATATCTGCTTCACACAACTCGCAGCTCAGTGAGTTGATAGGGAACTTTAACCTATCCTTAATGAGCAATCCCCCATTCAATTATAACCAAAGTATAAAGGAATGAGATGGTCTGACGTCTAGATCCCAAACTAGGTTTGTTCATCTAACCCTATTAGTTTGATCCTTTTGTAGTACACCCTTGCATGCCTTAGTGTTAAAAGTCCTCAAATTGTCAGTAGTCCATAGAATTGTATCTTCCTCCTCCTCCTGGCATCTCGACATATAATCCCTTGTAGTTTTTGAGTTACTGCTATTATGGTAAAGCCATACCCATTGATTGCCTTTGATGAACCTGATTACTTTGGTCTCTGGCCTCACAACCATCCTTAGCTATTGTAATTCTTCCACTTTTTAAAGGAGTCGCCTTCTTTGCCAATTATCGAACCAAAGGTATGAACTAACACCATTTCCAATCTTATGAAACACCAAGTTTTGCATCCACTACCTTATTCCTAAAATATCTTTTAGAGTCCCAGATATGTCATTCATATTTTTCATGAACCAAATACTGTTATTTTTTATAATTATACCGTGGGTCCATTTCACCCATAGGTCCTCCTTCTTACTACACAACCACAACAATATTTTCCTTAAGCTTAGTTTACAGATCAATTTTGTTGAACAAATACTCAACCCTCCTTGATCTTTAGGTCTACATACATTACTCCAGCTTAACTTTGTTCTACTTCTCCCTTGATTAAACTCAATGCACAAGAACTCCTTTAACTTTCTATCAATTTCCTTGAGTATCTCTTTGGCAATGATAGATGAATGATATAATAATTAGTAAGATTACTCAAAATAGATTGAATGAGTTTAAATCTTTCCCTTTAACTTAAGAACTTGTTGTTCTATTGTTAGAGTAGTGCCCTAAAGGCAATCACCTTTAGCGCGTTTTATACAAAGTTATATATAGACGTTATTTTCAATAATAAAGAAAGGCATATTTCATCAATTTGATGTTCATTATTTATAAATTGAGATTGATCTCCAAGCAAATTAATGAAGTCCATGATATATGACATAGCATGAAGGAAATCATGATGTGATCATACTACTGAGATTCCTATTATTTTCAATTATGTCAATATCCAAATTATCCCTAGTCATAAGATTAATGAGATTGAACATTGTTAATCCGAATAGACTAGTACATGTTAAACTCCTTGATTTGATTAAGTAGTAGATCTCAGAAATTGTAAACATGAGACGTTTAGAGTTAAGATGTGGATGCTTACTAGAGGTAGTAAGTACATTAGATGACCTACTATGAGATCATTATATGGATGTTCTATTCTAATGTCAGTGATAATTTTATCATAGCAATGATGCAAGTATCCTTAGATTTGAGGTACTCAAGGATATCTTGGATATTAATTCTATACTTTGACTCCATTCCTTGTTGCCTTGCAGAGGTTGCTCATAGGTGGTGATTTGATACAACTTGAGGTATTCAAAGGTAATTAAGTAGCCAATAGAGGATGCATCACTTGTGATAGCAGAAGATGATACCCACGGCCTCTTGTCGGGGTCATTACTTGGAAATCTCTGGCCGGAGTATAAATGTCATAAAGAATTGACATGTAGAGTAATAAGTCCCAGGACGAGAACTGATATCACTTGGACTAAATTTGATGTAGTCAGTTTAGTGAGATTTGACACTTTGCCCATACTCATAACAAGTTGGGTATAGCATGGTGAAAGGAAGAATTGCGCGACAATTATCTATGGGAGGGTTCGTGAGATGGTTCACGACGAGCATGGGTTCGTTCGTCAAACCATTTACATTTTGGTCAATTGAAGGTCGTGATGGGTTGGTAGATGCCGCTCATGACTTGCTTGGATTAAGTGTTAATCTAAGTAGCCAACATAATCGAGAACTTAATAGGTCACACATAAGAGTGACTAGAAGGATTCGTAAAATGATTTTAGATAGAGATCCATTATATAGAGAGCAATAGAACTAAATGGATCCCGATGAGATTGGGATATGTCCCGATGAGAT
>JANPWT010000245.1:35947836-35958488 GCA_024678245.1 Erythroxylum densum | reverse complement strand
CCAGTTGCTAAATCAAGTAATTCAAGTCTTGCTTTGACTCAAGATCAGTATAATCAGCTCATTGCCTTGCTCCAAACCTCTCAACCGTCCCCTTCTACTCCTTCACCTCACATTTCCAACCAAGTAATGACTAATACGCAATCTTTTCCATCTGAAGGTAACTCTCTTTCACCTTTTACTCCTACTTCTTGGATCATTGATACTGGGGCTACTGATCATATCACAAATTCCTTATCTTTTTATGCTGCGTATAAACAGATTCCGCCTATTATAGTTACTTTGCCTGATGGTACTAAAGTTTTGGCTAATTTTTCAGGCACTGTTTTCTTTAGTCAAGATTTTTATCTTACTAACGTTCTCTTCATTCCTGGTTTTGCTTTTAACCTTTTGTCTGTCACTAGACTTACATCTTGTTTACCTTGTTTTCTTAACTTTCACCTCACAACTTGTTCCATACAGGAATTACCATCGAGGAAGATGATTGGTACAGCTAAAGTGTTTCATGGTCTCTACATACTGGATCTTCCTCCCAAGTCTTTTTCCTTTTCTGGCACCATTGCAACTCCATCAACTCTCAGTCTTTGGCATCATCGGTTTGGCCATGTTTCTGATTTTCGGCTCAAACTTTTCAAACCTTATATACCAGATTTGATTTTTTCCAGCAATTCTGCTTGTGATACATGTCATTTTGCAAAACAAAAGAAGTTACCTTTTCCTATTAGTTTTACAAAGTCCAGTAAAGTTTTCGAACTTGTTCATGTTGACATTTGGGGGCCTAATTCCATTATTTCTATTCATGGTCATCGCTATTTTTTAACCATCGTTGATGATTATAGCCGTTATACTTGGATTATTTTGATGAAACAAAAATCGGAAGCTCGTACTCATGTTCAACATTTTTTCTCCCTCGTTGAAACTCAATTTGAAACAAATATTAAATTTCTTCGCACTGATAATGGTTCAGAGTTTGATACACCTCAATTTTATGCTCAAAAAGGAACCATTCATCAGACTTCTTGTGTTGAAACCCCTGAGCAGAATGGGATTGTTGAGCGCAAGCATCAGCATATCTTGAATATTGCTCGGGCTTTGCTTTTTCAATCCTCCGCACCTAAGTATTTTTGGGGATATGCGGTTTTACATGCTGTTCATCTTATAAATCGTACACCTACGCCCCTTTTAACCAATATCACTCCTTTTGAAGTCCTTCATTCCACTAAACCAGATTTTTCTAATCTTCGGGTTTTTGGTTGCCTTGCTTTTGCTTCCACTCTCCTCGCCAATCGCCACAAACTTGATCCTCGTTCTCGCAAGTGTGTTTTTCTTGGTTACAAACCTAATGTCAAGGGTTTTGTTTTGTATGATATATCCACTAAGGCGATTTTTGTTTCCCGTAATGTTTCTTTCCATGAAACCTTATATCCTTTTTCTAAATCTTCTTCTCCTTCTTCCACTCCTCTTCCGCGCATTTTCGAGCCTTCCATTCTCTATGATTCCCCTGATCCATCTCCTGAGTCTTCTCCTTCTTCTTCCTTACCGCTAGATTCTTCCGCTTCCTCCTCTGTTCCTTCTTCTACCTCCACTAGACCTCGTCGTAATCGTCATCCTCCTGGTTATCTTAGAGATTATGATTGTTCTGCTGCTGTTGCCAGTCATCTTCCAGGTACTTCTCCACATTCTCTTTCTTCTGTTTTTACTTATGATCATTTATCATCCTCTCATTTGCGTTACTCCCTTGCCATCTCTGTCGATCATAAACCCAAGACTTACACTCAAGCTGTTAAGCATGCTCACTGGAGAGAGGCAATGCATGCTGAACTACTGGCTCTTGAGTAGAATCATACTTGGGTTATTACTGATCTTCCAGCTGGTAAGACACCGATCGGTTGTAAATGGATTTTTCGGGTGAAGCATAGGGCTGATGGCTTTATTGAGCGATACAAAGCTCGTTTGGTCGCTAAGGGATATACCCAAACCGAAGGCGTGGACTATTTTGATACTTTTTCTCCCGTATGTAAACTTACAACGGTTCGTTTATTGCTTGCCATGGCTGCTATTAATCAATGGCATCTTCAACAACTTGATGTCAATAACGCTTTCCTCCATGGTGAGTTAAATGAAGAGGTTTACATGCTTCTGCCTCCGGGTTTTGCGATTGCCGATAAGACCAAGGTCTGTAAACTTCAGAAATCTTTATATGGCCTTAAACAAGCCAGTAGGCAATGGTTTTCAAAGTTAACTTCAGCTTTACTTTCTTTGGGTTACACGCAATCTGCTTCTGATTATTCCTTGTTTATTCATCAACGAGATGCTTCTTTCACATTTCTTCTTGTCTATGTTGATGATGTGATCTTAACTGGCAATGATCTTGTTGAGATAGATAAAGTCAAAGCTTTCTTGGACACACGTTTTAAGATTAAGGATTTGGGTGTTTTGAAATTTTTTTTGGGTCTGGAAGTTGCTCGTTCAGCTGCAGGTATTCACTTGTATCAACGAAAATATGCGCTTGATCTTTTGCAAGATTTTGGTTTTGTTGATTGCAAGCCTGCTAAAACTCCTCTGGTTGCCAAATCTACTTATAAGCTTCAGAGTGATGATGTTTTGCTCCCGAATTTTACTGATTACAGACGCCTTGTTGGTCGATTGTTATATCTTACTTCCACTCGCCCGGGCATTACGTTTGCTGTCCAACAACTGAGTCAATTTCTTGACAAGCCTACCTCTTCTCATTTGCAAGCTGCTCATCGGGTCCTTCGTTATTTGAAGAGTTGTCCTAGTCTTGGCCTTTTTTATTCTGCTTCCTCTTCCTCAACGCTTCGTGCTTTCAGTGATAGTGATTGGGCTGGCTGTCCTACTTCTCGGAGGTCAGTTACTGGTTTTTGCATTTTCTATGGTGATTGCTTGGTTAGTTGGAAAGCAAAGAAGCAGTCCACTGTTTCCAGATCTTCTTCTGAAGCCGAATACAGAGCCTTGGCTTCCACAGCATGTGAGGTTCAGTGGTTGCATTATCTTTTGCATGATCTTCATCATTCTGTTCTCCAGCCTACTGCTTTATATTGTGACAATTCTTCAGCTCTTCACATTGCTGCCAATCCTATTTTTCATGAACGCACAAAGCATATTGAAATAGATTGTCATCTCATTCGGGAGAAAGTTGCTGCTGGTGTGATTTCTCTTTTGCCTTGTTCTTCTACATCCCAGTTGGCTGATGTCTTCACCAAACCCTTAGCTGTTCAACCTTTCGTTGTTAACATTGGCAAGCTTGGATTGTTGAATATTCACCATCCAGCTTGAGGGGGGCTGTTAGCTAATTATATTTTTCGTTTGTATATAATTAGTTAGTTCTTAATTAGTTGATTAGTAGTTGATTAGTCTAAGTTAATTTAGCGGTTATTTGTAGCAGTTACATTCTTGTGTATATAAAGACGATTGTATTATTTTGTTAATATATACAGAGAAAACTATTTGCATAAAAATCCACACTAAAGGCCATATTTTAGAAGGCAAATGTTTAATTATTCCTCTCTTGATGTTTTGCCCTTCGTGTATTCATTTGAGGAACTTCTGCATGTAGAACTTGGAGGTTCTGTTTGTTTTCCAACCTTAGCTACCTTGTGACTGAATCAGAACCTGAGTTGGCAATTCTGCGGATTGGGATTATTCTAACATTTGGTCTTAACTTCACTTAGGGGAATTGGTATTCGGTGAGCTATATTAAACCATAAGATCACATATGTATTTATTCTTCAGTAATTGTTTTGACTCTTATTTGGGGACCTCGTCCATAATGCCTATTGTTACAACTTACTAGAGACGAGTCTGTATGATCACCGTTCTCGTATGCTGTGGAATGTCATGGCAAACATAGTCTTAACCAGGACTGGACCTTTCAGGCTTTCACATTTGTTTTGGATTAGTATTAATTGGACTTGTTTGTCAGCGGCTTATTGCTCGCAAGGTCCAGGAAATATGTTGAGCTCACCATCTCTAACTTCAGCTTTATGAATTCACCATAACTAGGTTCCATCTATCCTATACATGAAGGCCAAGCCTTCCCATGTTCCATTGAGTGCAATGTTTGTTTCCTAGTCGGTTTTATAATTTTGATGATTGATTTCTCCACTCAGCTCCTGCATTGCATACCTTGTCTTCAATTGCATCTGCTGAAAAGAAGATTGGCAGCAAGATGCTTCCAACAGCAGGGCCAACGTACCCTGCTCCATTTGTGTTTGCTCTCTATAGAATCTTTTGGACTTGATCCAATCTTGTCCGTTCTTCAGAACCCACCACTATATATATGTATATATATACATATTATAATGCACTAACCCTGGTGAATTGACTTGTACATCAAAGGTCAGTTCCCAGGAAATCTGATGTGAATGTCCTAACAGATGGCAAGTAGTGGCTATGATATTTCAAGGTCCGCCTAGCACATTTTGTACGTGATTGAAGGATGTGGATTTGTCAGTGCTATTTCAAAGTTGCTATTAAATGCTAGTTGTTGGAATACAGCAACAAAACACTTGTTAACAACAGGCGTTGGGAATCAGAATCCTGATAGCACCAATACTCAGGTACTGACTACTCAGCTTTTTCAGTTTGTCTGTCTTGACTTTTGCACCAACATTCCATTTTGGGAGTTCAGGACAGTTTGAGACTTTTGTTTTCCCCATCACTGCTCGTGACTGTTGCATCTGACGTGCTCGTAGTAGTTGTACCTCTCTATTATATTCCCAAGGGACTAGCACCAGCTTGAAGTGATCAAGTATATCATTCATCTAATTAAGTTCACGATTCAACTTACTTCAGATCAGGATTTGTTGATTTTACAAGGTCATACCTGCATTAACATGAGGTACTCATAAATCTATTTGTTGATTTTACAAGGTCATACCTGCATTAACATGAGGTACTCATAAACCTAGTGATCATATTGCTTCTCGGCCATGACTCCATTAAACAAGATAACGCGATAATCTCATATGACAAAAGACAAATACTCGAAGAATGCTTTGTCACTTGAATAGAACTCAGTCATATGTTTAACACTGTAGATTTCACAGAGCTTTTTGAACTAAGCCGCTTAATACATACACTTTGTTTGTGTGCTAAGAATTCGTTTGTTCAACTAATTGCATTTTAACATAGAATTAAAGCGGGAGTAAACTTTCTTCCCAGTATAATCTAAACCAATGTTTGTACTGGACGCTTGTAATATGATTATGGATATGGTTTGGGTGGGCTACAGATCTTGTCGTGTGCGCCGACCCAATTTAATTTAGTATTGTCCCCTTTGATCTCCAGTCGTGGATCTCGTCGCTCGAACCTAGGACCTCAGGGTTTTGTTACGTTGAGACGCACGCCTCTCACCACTGAGCTACACCTAGAGGTTTTGTCCTCTTTGGCTGCCTAGGTTGTCTACATCCTATCCCCATTTCTTGAGGGTCTTGGGAGTCGAATATGAGACTTCAGGGTTTTGTTGGGTGCAAGACCCACGCCTCACACCACTGAGCTATTCGACTCCCAAGATCTCCCAAAAAATGGGGATATGAGATAGATAACCTAGGCGGCCAAATGGGACAAAACCTCTAGATGCGGGCCTACTCAAACCAGGATAGAACATACCACTTGAGTTTAAGATAAATGATGAGTACTAACGTATAATGAATTTCAATGAATGCATGTTCTTAAATATTGAAATTGAACACAATGATGAATCCATATAAATGAAGAAGGATGAGAATGAGAATTAATTTTTTTACTTGGACAAATTAGAATAGGGTTGGACCTTAATTTGAAATAATTAGGTGGTCGAATTAATTATTTTAAATAAGTGGATTTAGACTTCGATCAAATATCTACTTAATTATAAAAATATTAATTGGATATCATGCATGTCAAATGGGTTGGAATTGACAAATTTAAAAGTTAATCAAATTGAGACAAAATAAAAGTCATTTTGATATAATTTAATCAAAGGTTGTCAATTATAAATTATGTTAAAAATAAATCATTTTATTTGAATTAATTTAAAATTAACCATATCCAAAATTTAATTAACTTAAAATTGGTTGGTTAATTTTGGGGAGAGTAAGATCATATCAAAGTAACAAGTTTCCTTTTATACAAGATGTGTTTCATCAAAGCTGATATGATCTGTTTGTGTCACTTCACTTGGCGTTTTTCCTTCTCTCACGGAGACAATGAAGAGTAGTCATTCAAAAGAACGATATGTGCCTCTCATCACCACAGTACTCCTGATTGATTTGAATTCTTGGTGTGGTCTTCGTCTTCGGGGTGTCAGTTGTCAACAAGAAAGATGCATGGCGTTTTCTGGTTATAACAATGAAAGACGAACCCAAGAGATCGGCGGAGCAAACACACTCATCCTCATGTAACATCCCATCACTTGTAGATTATGATCTTTTTTATGACAACGAGTCTCTTCCCTCTCTTCCATCCCTTCACTTTCTTCCTGTTTTTGTATCAAAAACCTGAAATGAGAAGATGATTCTGACTGTTTTTAGTCACCAAAATGGAAGTATATTTTCCTTAAACACACTCGCTGACAAAAGAGTAACATTAGTTGATCAAAAGAACCGTCGTTTTGTAGCCTCTTTTCCTCGTAAGAACAATAGAAAAGCACAAGGTAAGGATGTGGGCATCAGAGGATCTGTACCAATTGCTCTTCTCCAATCCGAAAATATAGGATTAGTACAGGATAATTGAGATAGAACATCTGAACCCAAGAATGGAAGAATCAGATTCAAAGAGCAAAACAAAACTTATTTTGAAGGTAATGAAAAGATGTGTCATCGTATTATTTGATCACAACTGTTGCAGTATCCTGTATCCGCCGCAAGACCGTATACTTGAGGTTTGGGAAGAAAACTACTGATTTTACGATTTCTTACACGACAAGTAATAACTTTCAAAACCCAGATCCTGTTAATTTGTCCATAGGTTCAGGACCTTGGCCACTTCTCACCTGGAGCGAAGACTGGAGGACTTACATTTAGAGCAAACTGCTTCCATATGAAAGAAATTTTTGTTTTTCTTTTCAAGGATATAGAAGATAGCGTGTTGCAGATCGCCATCTCTGCCCACCAAATCTCTTATTCTGCTCACCTGGATTTGTTTTTGAAGACAAAGTAAACTAGCATATAAACACACACATACAAACACTTATATATATACATGCATGCGTGCATGTCCAAAAGGATATTAGAGATCAGACATATCAGTATAGAAATGTACATTGTCCAAAGGAAAAAAATATATATTTCCAGCTACAACTGAGAAATTTGACAGTTGAAGCAATCAAAATTAAGGGTTTAAGATTAAGTTTCCACATTTGCACTTCCAACTCATTGGCTTGTAGTTGGAGCTATCATCTCCTCTAGCATACGCAATGGTGGAGACTTGGGGATTTGTTGGAACCTGGATAGCTTCACAATGCCCACATGAGGTGCACCTGCCCTCACATCTTGGTGGCCTTGAACCTATCTGAGATCTTAGAATCATCCTCTTGTCTTCTTCGTTTACTGTCTGACCAAACTCAAGAAATAACTCAGCAACGGCTCTTGACTTTGTGTGTGAGAAACAAAAAGTTCTAAAAGCTAACATGTTAAAGCTTATGAGAACAAAAAGAATTACAGTACTGCTCACCTGTGATGGAGTGACTACTGCAGGACTTGCTTTACCTGTTAATACAATGGAGTAGTTAAATTCAACCTTATTAATAAAATTTCTCCATTGAAAACAGATATTAGTTGAAGTTTGGTTTACCTTCAGCCGTGAATCCCACTTGGGTGGAGCTTGAAATCCAGAGAAAGACAAAAGAAATGGCAAAGCAGCCAAGTTTTTGAGATAACGAGAACTTGTAACCACTATACCCCATTTCTGGACCTTGAAAAGAAGAGTTTGCACTGCGAGGAGAGACTGAAAGATAACTTACATATAAGAAAAGGATGAAGAAACAGTTTTCTAAAAGGTAACAAGAAAATCAGTAATTGAAAGACACATTATAGCAAAGTGCTTTTCTTTCACTTATCTCTCTGATACTTTGAGGTGATGGAACGTGGAAAGACAAGTAAGAAATGGGAAGAAAGGCGAAAAGAAAGATTAGAATCAAACCCCAAGAGACAAGAAGTTTAACATTGGTTCTTGAGCCCCCCAAACCCAAACAACATGAACATGTATATCCATATAATAGAAGAAAGAGAATGGTACAGGAATAGAGGTCCCTAGTGCATGTGTCTGTGTGTAATGTAGAGGAGACAACAAGATGGGATGACCATAAATCATTACAGAAGCCTAATAACGTAAGATTTTAGCTGCGTCTCAATTGAAAACCATAACTTTGAATATGTTTTAAAAGGACAACTAATGTCCAAAGCAGCAAACAAATTCCTCCACAATTTCCAACCAGAAGATGACATGAGTGACAAGTTCCCACGGGCATTCATTCCTTTCAACATATATAGTCATGGATTGTTTTCCTCTGCTATTTCACTTCTGAAAATTTGATCTTTGTAGTTGCAGTTCTGGTGATTGGCCTTGGGCAGTGCCACCATATCTCTGTTCATATGCATATTTTTTCCTCCATTTCTATGTGTTCCCAGAGACTTCAATCAGACTCTCATATTTTTGTAGGCTCAGGCAACCATTGAAGCCCAAGTTTCTTTTTTTAGTTCCCAACCCGTTTTGTAGTTGTTATGATGATGGTCTCAGATTCTTTGGCCCAAGTTGAAGACTTTCTTGCCAGTGTGATACAAAATTCAAGGAAGCTTTAAACTTCTGGTGCGATGTAATAAAGTGGAAAAAGACAGATCTCATTTAGAGTATTCTATAATTTACACAGTTCGTTTCAGCTAAATCATCACTTAGTTGTCGGACTACATGACCATCTTTACTGATAGCTATGCAAGTTCGGAAACACTATTCATACCCGTCTATCTCAATTTAATCATCCCTTAATTTTGGTACTACATCAAACCAAAGTTACCTACTAATTTTGAGTCGGTTCAATTGATCCCGAACTATTTACTAGCCTCGCCCAACTCTGTTGGTAGATCATTAGCATAGTCATCTCATCAGAGTATTGGTTGGAGAGCTTAAAAATAGCTTTCACCTCCGAACCAAGAAATTAATGCATCCCATGTTTGGTTTGCTATCGATAAAAGCACGTAATAATGTTAGAAACTTGAAGCCAACTCAAGCCAAGGGGCTCTTGCTTCTGGTGAGCCTGTCAAGAATTATCCAACCTGACTCTTGGCCTTAGCTCTCCTCTATACTCAATGCATCTCATTGTCGTCATCAATTTCTCATACCTAAAAAGTTAGGAAAGGAAATTTAATGGTTTTGTACATTGTGTTTCCTGGCTTAATGAGCCTGAAACAGAGTGCAAGGGAAATTATTGACAGTCTTTATAGAGCTATCTTACAGAGATAATCACCATGTACTTGCCTTGGAAGAAGAGAAGACATTACGGACCAGGGTCAAAACTTTCCTGTAAAACGACAAGCTTTTCCCGTACGAAAAAGAAAGTTGTTTACTTATTCATATTCACTAAACATAAGATCAACAATTTAAAGTACTATTTTTAGTCATTTTGATAATAATTAACTTAACTCTAATTATTATTAGTAAACTCTACACTCTAATGGTTTAAATGTCTTATCCTTTGACACGATTGCATGGCTGTGGTTTATCATTAACTGCACACCAATATCAGCATCATTTCCTTTCGTCTGCATTGAATTGGTCACCTTCATGCTTATCTTTTACCAATAATGATCACATGGTTACAGATGAACACAACTGGACGTGATCTTAGATATATACTTGGAGGAGGAGTAGTTCTCAAATGGTCAGATACGGTGTCTAAGCAAAAATTAATGTCTGTGGATAAGTTTCCTGATCATGAAAGCACAAAAAAAACTTCTGAGTTCTCGATCGAATCGGGATTTCTTTGGGAAGATTAGGATTCTAACAAGAACTTGGATCATATATCAAAACAGGAACTGAGCTTTAATCTGCTATCAAAAAATGGAGCAGCGTAAACAAGAGGGCATATAAATGGAGCTCACTACTGCAACTTGGTATCTTATGTTTTATCCATATGTAAACACACTAGGGCCGCCGGATTTAAAAAGGAAGAAACATGAAACAGTATCGTTCATGTTCACTCTTGCAGTTTCCTTCCTTGCAAAGAAATCCTTAGAATTGTCCATCAAACTATTGAATTTTCCTTTCTCGTTGTTTCTGACAAGTGAGCTTTCACGACGGACATAGGAGAGCACTTTTGCAGCTCCAAGCTCAAACTAAGGCTCTGTTTGGTTACCGTCTTCAGTATGCAAAGACAGGACGAGACAGAACAGGACAGGGCAGGGCAGGACAAGAATTGAAGACAGGGAGATGTTTGGTTGCAATGGACAGAACAGAGATAATTGTCCTCGTCCTAAGGACAGATATGTGTTTGGTTGCCGTCTTCAGAACAGAAAATAGTGTTAATGACAGAAATGCCCCTGTAGTGTAAAAATGATTGTAGATGTTAATAAATGTAATTTTTAGTATTACATTTATTATTAGGAGATTAAATTTTATACTATTATTATTTTTGTTAATATTATGAATATTATTTTAAT
>JANPWT010000245.1:35823884-35837126 GCA_024678245.1 Erythroxylum densum | reverse complement strand
ATAAATAAGAAACTAATTTTTAATTATTTTTAAAAATTTTAAATTTTAACTGATTTTATGATTGTCTAATATCAATAAATATTAAATTTTTTGATTCACTATTTTAGTTTATTTTGAAAACTATATAGTTAAATTTATATTTACCAAAAAAAGTTTTAAACAGAAATTTCGTATATTCTGTAAATAATTTTATTTTTCAATACATTATAGCAAGTAATTATCATTAATTATAGTCTATAATTTGAAATCATCAACTGTAGACTATAAAATCCAAGCCCTTAAAACCAAAACCCAAAAAGTAAATGATGGCTTAAGAATCCCACTCAGTTCTTATCTTACGGCGTCGTTCATGGCTAAGCCCATTTTCTATAAGCCATCCCTTTGTTGCGAACTCAGTCCAGCTCCTGTCAAAAAGCCGAGAAGCTGACTCCGTGCGTCACTGGTTCGGTTACTCGTAATGGGAAGAGAGGGAAAGTGCACTCAAAAAGCCAAGAAGATAAGTGTTGATCGTGGGATTCAGGGTTTTGGGTGATCGGAAATGGCGAGCCCGATGATGCATAGGGCTTTGTCGCTGAAGCCTGGTGCTAAGGTCTTGCGAACCCCTCTGACCGACGAGTCTATCTGGAAGCGACTTAAAGAGGCGGGTTTTGATGAAGAATCAATCTCGTGAGAGTTTTAGGCTCTGATACTATATGAGATTGTAGAATGCTGTTTACATTCTATTGATGTTGATTATTTAAACTTACAAAGGATTACAAGAGATTACATTCAAATCTGACGGAGATCGTATCAAAGTGAATCTCCAATATCTAATCCTAAGAAATAGGAAGCTAAATCAAATCAGTTTAAATATTTACAGCAGATGCGTGAATCTCCAATATCTAATCCTAAGAAATAGGAAGCTAAATCAAATCACTTTTAATAAGTCAAGATGCCGTTAGCTTGTTACACTATTAGTATCTTATATTGCCAAACTCGAAGCTGAGGTTTGTTTGTTTTAAGTGTTTTCTTATGATTTTACTAGTTCTTGTTATTGATTGTGTGGGTATTGGCATTTTCTATTAACTGAAAAAAAGGAAGTAAGGAAAGATTTCTTTTTATTGATTTTACTTTGAAATTTGAGTTTGTATACTTCTGGGAGCTAACTCTAACTGCTAAGGGTTAGTTCTGAAATGTTGATTGGTGCATTATTCTTACGCTTGTGTGAATTGCGCTTTAGCCACTTCCATATAGTGTTTTTTTTTTTTCCTTTGTACATGTTTGAATAATTGAATTTCGTTTAGATTTATGATCTTCAACACCACATGGGTGTCCTCATATTGGAAAGAAAGGAGCTAACTTCTAAACACGAGCAAATCAGAACTTCTGCTGAGGCTACTGAATTATTGTATAAGCGTGATCAAGCTGCACACTTATCTTCCCTTGCTGAAGGAAAGAAACGAGAAGATGGCCTAAGAAAAGCTTTAGGAGTTGATAAAGAGTGTATAGCAAGTGTAAGGTTTTCGTTTGGTAGTTTTCACCTTGCTTTATGCTCTTTTTATTGTTTGAATGAGCCTTTAGTTGTGGGTTCTTGTAGATGGAAAAGGCATTGCATGAAATGCGTGCAGAAGTTGCTGAAAACAAGGTTACGGCTGAATGTAAATTGGCTGAAGCACACAAAATGGTTGAAGATGCCCAGAAAAAGTTCATCGAGGCCGACAGCAAACTACATGCTGCAGAAGCTTTGCAAGCAGAAGCTAGTCGCCATCATCGTGCTGCAGAAAGAACGCTCCAAGAAGTTGAAGCACGTGAGAATGATCTGAGGAGGCAGATCAGTGAATTCAGATCTGAGTAAGTAATTAACTGTAGGTATTCTTACGATTTAATTTTTAACTGAAGCATAATGTGCTTCATAGAAGCTAAGAATCCTGTGTGGTAAGTTGCTTTTTCAACGGTTTTTATTTTAAACTTCTACGTTGCTCTTATTTCTTATGTGGAAAAAGAAGTAGGCAATAAAGTTGTCCATGTAAAACCTTCTAAACTCATGAATAGCTAAACAAGTCTAACCCTGGTGGAAGTGCTGTTTTTCATAATTCTGCAGCCCCCAACTGTTTATTGGAGCAAAAGTTTGTTACCTTGAGCTTGCTTATTTTTGTAATGGTCTAGCTGTGATGCAAAAGAGAGAGAGATCTCCCTTGAGAGACAATCATTGAGTGAAAGAAGAAGAGTTCTCCAGCAGGAGCACGATCGTCTGCTTGATGGACAAGCTTTACTGAATCAGCGAGAGGAGTATGTTGCTAGTAAAACTGAAGAGCTGAAAAAACTTGAAAGGGAGTTGGAGGCCAAAAGAAAAAATATTGAGCAGGAATTTAGACCCCTAAATGAGGAGAAGTTGAAAATGGATCTGACAGGGGCTTCCTTCTCCCAAAGAGAGGAGGTTGGGATCTTTAGTTTTCATGTTGGCCTTAACTGTTGTTAAATTGATGTTCCCTTCTTTCTTGGAGGCATTACTTACTTTTCTTACTTTTACCTATGTGCAGGTTGTTATTCACAAAGAATGTTTGCTAAACAAGAGAGAGCAAGAGCTACTTGTTTTACAAGAAAAGCTTGAAAGCAAGGAATTTGTGAGTTTTTTTTAGTCTTAATATCTTTTATTTTATTCCTCATATCCTTCTTCTCTTTTGTCTACTCTTTTTCTTCTCATTTTATACTTTCCGAATGAAAGTGCAGGTTGAAATGCAAAAAGTTATTGCTAATCAGGAGGCTGTTCTGAGAACAAAGAGGTTGGAGTTTGAGTCTGAGCTGGAGATGAGACGCAAGTTGGTGGAAGATGAAATTGAGGCAAAGAGGCGAGCCTGGGAATTGAGGGAAATTGATCTACATCAGCGGGAAGATCTGCTGTTGGAAAAAGAACACGACTTGGAAGTTTTGTCAAGGGCATTGGAGGATAAGGAGAAGGATGTGAAGGAGAAGATGAATAATCTAGTTGATAAAGAAAGAAGCCTAAGTGTTGCCCAGGAGGATCATGAGTCAATGAGATCACTTTTAGAGCATGAAAAAGAAGAAAATAACAAGATGAAGTTGGAACTTCAGAAATCGTTGGCTGCTCTGGACGACAAAAGGAAACAAGTTAACTGTGCAAAGGAGAAGCTAGAAACAATGAAAAGTGAAACAGATGAACTGTCTGCTTTGGAGATGAAACTTAAAGAAGAGGTTGATGTTGTCAGGACTCAAAAATTGGATCTTATGGCTGAAGAAGACAGATTGAAGGTAGAGAAGGCTAAGTTTGAAGCTGAGTGGGAGTTGATTGATGAGAAAAGAGAAGAATTAAGGAAGCAAGCGGAACATGTAGACAAGGAGAGAGAGGCCATTTCTAGGTTACTCAGGGATGAGCGTGAAAATTTAAAACAAGAAAAGGAAGCAATGCGGCATCAGCATAAGTGTGTTGTGGAGTCATTTAATCGGGATCGGGAAGAGTTCATGAATAAGATGCTGCAGGAGCGTTCTGAGTGGTTCAACAAAATACAGAAGGAACATGAAGATTTCTTGATGGGCATTGAGATGCAGAAAAAAGAGCTGGAGAACAGTGTTGAGAAAAGGCGAGAAGAGGTGGAGAGCTATTTAAGAGATGAAGAGAGAGCCTTGGAGATAGAAAAGAGTAATGAACTTCAGCCCATAAACTCTATAAGAGAAAAAGCTTTTCAAGAGTTGGAGCAGGTTGCTTTGGAAATGAAGAAGCTTGGTAATGCAAGAATGGAGGTAAACTTTGCGAGGGAGCAAAGGGACAGAGAATGGAGTGTGCTGAATAAGTCGATTGAAGAACTTAAAGATCAGACTGAGAAATTAGAAAAACAGAGGGAATTGTTACGTGTAGAGAGAGAAGAAGTTGGTGCTCAGGTGGAATACCTAAACAAGCTGGAAGATCTGAAACTGGCCTTGGAAAACATGGAAGTGGCTGAGATGCAGCTATCGAATAAAGCACAATACTTCTCTAAACCAAGATACTTGTTTAATTTCAAATGAAAGGATGTACTTCGGTAGTAATGTAGGTGGACCGGATTTGCACTTGAAACAAAAATCTTCTGTAACTTCATCATTTAACTCTGCACGTCCCTCTTGGATAAAACGGTGCACTAATTTGATATTCAAAAGTTAGTAAAAATTGTAACAGGCATATCGGAAGCTACATGTAAGAGGATCGTCTTTGATAGAGTTATTGCGTAGAAGTGCTAGTGTAGGACAATTCACTTTGACTTGTTTTTATAATTTACACACTTTTGTATTACCTCTTCTTACCGCTGTATTTATGATAATGCACTTTCCAATAATACGTAAGCAAGGTATTTCTGGTCCTTTATAGTTTATAGAGAATATAGATTCTAGAAGTCTACAGGTGATGGGAAGTCTCTGATAACTGAACTTGTAAAGGTGGCTACTAAATCTGATGACAATTTAGATTCCTAAAATGGATTTTTATTTATTTATAAAAATAAAAATAAAATTATTATTCTTAATTGATTAATTAAATCAATATATTGTGATTTAAATTTATGTATCTTTTATTTTAAATTTAATTTTTATTCTTAACATACTTTATTAATAAATTTATAACACTTATAGATAAATATTAAAAATAAATTTAATATTATATTCAATATTAGTGTCATTCTAAATATCTCAATAAAATATCTGTAATGATATATTTTGTGTAAAGTAATATAAATTTTAAATTTAATTATTTAGTAAATTATATAGATAAATTAAATTATGAGAAGTAAATAAAAATAATATGTTAAAAAGAAAATAAATAAAGTTATATTTTTACCACTTTTGTTGCATAAATAGTAATATATTAAATTTGATATATTATTATTTATTATATTATTTTGATATTTAATTTTAGTGTATTTTTTAAATAAATTTATTGCATCCAAATATCAAATTTAGTATTTTGATGCCTTAAAAAGAGTTTTGAGAATAGACAATCTAATCCCTTCGTCTACCCAGCGTGAGCTTACCATAACCACATACATTGTACAGATCCCAACTCATGCTGACGTGTTTTTGTGGTGATCTTTGGGTTAGCTTGATAAGTATGCTTATCTTAATATAACAAAGCGGCGGAAAGTTAGTTTAGTTACAAAGAGTATTCTGATGAAAGTGCGGTTTGTCTTTTATAGTTTTCCCCGACAAGCTGACGTTGCATCAACCTATAGTTTGGTAAGAGCTTACCTGTTGATGTGTCAAGCCGTTATGAGTTGGAAAAGAATACAAAATAGTGTACACAGATTTCTGTTTTCGTGTGCTACTCCGCTTAAGACTATTCATCAAATCCAAAATAGTATTTATATTTAATAGATAAATGAATAGTATGAGATACAGAGTGACGTACAAAAACAAGAACAGTTACTTTCTGTCCGTGTAACCATTAAATAAGAGTTTATCTAATTAGTAGAATTTTTCCTTATTTGTTAATTTAAAGGTCTAATGTTTTACTATAATAATTTGGAAGATAGTGAATTTACACGGTTAAACTCGTTAATTCATTTAGAATCACTTAATTATTTAATTAAAACATGTACTTTATTATATTTGACAATTTATTTATTGCCTACTTATGAATTATAATTATAATTTTAATCGATATATATGTATATAATCTGAAGAGTGATTTTAGTATAGTAACATTTCAAATTTATACATTAGGCTAATTCCACTCTTTTTTTTTTCTTTGGGTGGACTAATTTTATGAAACAACATTAGATGGTCTATACGCGTATAATAAGATGATACGTTTCTTTTAAATCATTGAGGTTGAATGGACTTGAGTTAGACTCTTTGGTCCGAATTGCGTTAAGGCGATTTGAGCTCAAAATTTTTAAACTTAATTTAATTTAATTTTTAAAGTGAGATAGTTTGTTGAAAATATTATTTTCATTTAATATATTAAAACTTCAGATTAAATCGTGTAACTCAAATGAAAAATTTTAAAATAATTTTGAACCTAATTTAAAATTTGATCAATTTGACTTACATCTATTAACTTTAAATCGAGTTTAATTAGATCGAATTAGACTTAGAACACAAATTGTTTGATTAATTTAATTCGAGTCGGATTATAAAGTTTAAATTTGATTTAAAAAAATGTATTTTATTTTTAATCTTAAATTGACTCAAATTTTCATGTCATGATTAAAATATTGTAGCTGAAAGAGAAGGTTTGACTTTTGTATCCACCTTGCTCCAAAAAGGTTGATCCTAACTTTAAGGGCTCTCAGTCGCAGACTCGATCATCGCTGGAGGATTGAATCATGATTTAATCTTGATCAGCCCCCTAACAGAGCAGTCCATTACCTCCTGTTGTTGCCAGAAGTCAAACTTAGGACCTTACTCTAACTGACCCTGCTAATTTACCAACCAAGCTACCGGTGCGGGACTTTTGCATCCACCTGTTATTAGAGGAAGACAAGACGTACCCGTTGCCGAGAAGTGCCTCCTACACACACGTGTGTGCGTTTTCAAGCTCAAAGCTTCCACTTGTTCAATTTAGACCTTTTTCCTTTATTTATAGATTAAAAAAACAAAAAATTATGATTTTTTGTTAAAACTTAAAATAACAAATAATTTAATTTTCGAATTAAAGACTTAGAATAGTCAAACGACACAAATCTAGGTTTAAAGCACACCCAAAAAAAGCACAAAACGCATTGAAGCACAGTGAGTGACCTCGACCTCGGCCTCAGCCTCAGCCTCCATTCATTTATTTTCACCGGTGGCGAAGAGAGGGGTAACCGCGGAGAAGTCGTATAATGGAGAGAAGCGCCGCCATAGGTGGTGGTCTCCACCACAATTACCTCCTCTGTCCCTTGCGTCCCACTGCTTGTTCTCTCCTCCCTTTCTCCTCCGACCACATGCTCCATTGCTCTCCTTCTTCTCTGTCTCTCAAGGTAATTTCTTCTTGTGTTCTTTTGTCATGTCACTAAGTTATGATTGCTTATTTAATAGCGTGTTTCTGTTGTTCGCAGGTTCAGAGGCCGTTCCAGCATGGTAATGTTTCAACAGCTGTATCTCCTTTCAGTCGGGATGCCGTATTGTCTGGAAACTACAGGTCTGTGACTTTCGTTGAGAAAATGTTTTATTGTTATTGTCATTTGTTGGCACTTGCATTGCCGGGCTAGGATCTTGTGCCTTAGGAAGGACTTTGTCGTGCTTTGTTTTGCAATTTCTGGAAAATCCATCTTCTGGGTCTACTCATTTCTGCTTGTGAAGGTCATGATCAGTGATGATCAATTCATATCTTTTCATAACAAATGTGAAGGAGACGACTGGAAAGGATATCCTTTTCTGGACATCTTGTGTATCTGCTTCGTTAAGTTGATTACTATCTGGTTTTTCTAACTCCCTCTTTCTTCCGTTTTGGTTTTATATAGTGAAACGTTGGACTTGGCTGACATAGATTGGGACAGCCTTGGCTTCTCTTATGTTCCCACTGATTATATGTACACAATGAAGTGCGTTAAAAGTGGAAATTTTTCCAGAGGTGAACTGCAACGTTTTGGGAACATCGAATTGAACCCCTCGGCAGGAGTTCTAAATTATGGTCAGGTAAGGGATTTCTGATTTCACAGTTTCGTTTTCTTCACTTCTTATTAATACTATGATTCGTTAGATATTTGGTGTTGGCAATAATATAAGAGATACGTGCTGCATACTGTTGTTGTTAATAATCGGCGCAGCTTGGTTATTCTGTCAGTAATAATACCTTTTTCCTTCTCCCCACATCGGTCATTTTCATTTTGTTAGCATACACATTATGCTGCTTTGAAATGGAATCTAATCTAATTGGTATAAACAGTGCAGTACAAGTTTGCAGTAAACTTAAAAAGAGCAAGTTGTGTGTTTGATTCCTGGTACCCCTTCTTCCTCCCAATCTTAAAAGTAGACAAACTTGAACAGCCTCATTTCAGTCAAGTTGCATATTTCCGTTGTTAACGAGTCACAATTAGGAAGAATAACCGTCTTTAACATTTCAAGGAAAATTTTGAAGCAATCGGGGGTTATCTTTTGTTTCTCATCCAATTCTAATATTTGAAGCGTACCCTGAATGAGCTTTGCGTTACAACCATATGTTAGAAATCTTAACAGTAAGATACTGTGTATGAGTCCAGATTCAGTTATCAATGCTAGTACATTTTAATACCTTTTTTTTTTGTAGCAAATTGGTACCTATTATGGTTCCGCTTTCTCTTCTTGTATTATTTAAATTCAGGGATTATTTGAAGGTCTTAAAGCCTATCGAAAAGAAGATGGTAAAATTCTACTGTTTCGTCCCGAGGAAAATGCACTGCGGATGATAGAGGGTGCAGAGAGGATGTGCATGCCGTCACCAACTGTTGAGCAGTTTGTGGAAGCTGTGAAGGCAACTGTTTTGGCAAATAAACGTTGGGTAACGCTTCTATTCCATGCATTGTAAAGGTTTATCCTACAAGTAATATGTTTACTGAATTTTGACCTTCAATTTCAGGTTCCTCCTTCGGGTAAAGGTTCATTGTATATCAGGCCATTATTAATGGGGAGTGGAGCTGTTCTTGGTCTTGCACCTGCTCCTGAGTACACGTTTTTGATCTATGTTTCACCTGTGGGAAACTATTTTAAGGTTTGTTTCATCTTTGAGCATTGAATATGATTGAGTTGTGGTCGCGACATTGAATTATTGTGTTTTTTCACTTTGGCATTGAAATCTATTGATGATATTTCAGAAATATTGTTTCCCCATGTTGGTATAGTCTCCAGCAATGGATAAACCTTCCACCTTGTAACCCTTTTCTTTACTGTTGAGTTTATATTCTCTTTGAGGATATAAAATGTTTTGTTGATATGATTATTCTTTCGTGAACTGCAAAACATGCTCTTTGTGGTTGGTCAATCATTGTCTGCAAAAGTTTCTATTTGTTTTCTTATGCTTAGACTAGGGTGTAAATAGTTGACATTCTTGAGAGAGGTTTTGTTCATATCTATCTTGTGACACCATACAAGGTTGATGTTGCAAGATAATTTTTTAATGCAAAGTTATATTTTTTACACATTTATTCAGGAAGGTGTTGCACCAATCCATTTGATTGTTGAGCATGAACTTCATCGAGCAACTCCTGGTGGTACTGGAGGCGTGAAGACCATTGGAAACTATGCTGCTGTGAGTACTTAAGTGGACTTCGGACTTTATACGGCCCTAGTATGAAGTAGTATTATAGTGCATAAATGTGAATATTTGGGTTGCTCTTTACATTGCCTATATTCTTTGTGATAATTATTTCTATTTGTTGATGTTGCTCTTTGTGTATATCAAATTGTTTTTTTCTAGGTTCTCAAGGCTCAATCTGTTGCAAAAGCCAAAGGATTTTCTGATGTTCTATATCTTGACTGTGTTCATAAAAAGTATTTGGAGGAGGTTTCCTCTTGCAACATTTTTGTTGTGAAGGTAATCCAAGGAATTAGCTTCTGGTTCTTTGTTAGGAATTTGATTTATAGCATATCAATGTCAACTTTTCGTTTGCAAAACTAATATGCATTTGCTTAGTATCTTGTTTATTTGGAGTTTCACAGCCCTACTAACTGAAAGAACATACATGGAGCTGCTAATAACAAAATTCACCATTGACTTCCATGATGAAATATGCAGTAAATTGTAAACTTCTAACTTGTCGGCACTATCATGGATCTGCAGCACCTGAATTGTGAAGTCTCAAGTTTGGGGCATCATTGTTTAGTCGTTAATTATGCTTGCAACTCACTATTTGACGAGTACGAGCTATCATTATTGCTATGCAGAGTACCAGCGATAACTAGCTACCTGGGATTTTGAATGATGCAGTGAGATTCGCTGATGACATTAAGAACCATAGCTTGTACCATTCCTGCTAATCTAAATTATTGCTAACAATAGCTTGTGTCATTGCTTTCCTCCAATACAGTACCTTATTAATAGTGATTGCAGTTAACATGTTTCTATATGCTCTGCTGTCAGGGTAATGTTATTTCTACTCCTGCAATAAAAGGGACAATTTTACCTGGTATTACCAGAAAGAGCATTATTGATGTTGCTCGAAGCGAAGGGTTTCAGGTACCTTATTGCTGCTGTAAAATTTTTCATAGACATTGGATGTTTAATGTCTATGTTTTTCTTAGATGTTGGCATCCTGCCCATAGCAATTAGTGACAATGTGGCTAAGATCAGAATATGGTGATAAAGATCAAATTTATGTTTTATACAGCAATTTCATTTCATAAACAGTACTCTTAGTTGATTCTTCGGTGAACCTGATATTAACTTGTTAAATGTCTGAACCTGCACAAGTATATTTGACAAAATTGTTAAGCTCCTTCTCTCCTTTCCTGTAAAGTTTAATTTGGACAATCGTATGCTGCAGAATCGGACTGAATCTTTTTACTTTTAGATACGGAGGTTCATGCACTGAATCTGAATGACATGTTTTTCGGAAAAAAAAAACTGAAATTAAGGCTGAGTATTACTATGATAAAATATGCATTGCCTCTTTTTCTTAATTGCTGCGTGACTTTGAAACACTTTTCTGCTCTAAGCTGTGATGCTCTTAATTGGTCACTGTTCAGTATTGCTGATAAATAAGAACTAAGCCACCTCCATCATTGTTTTCTGTTGTAAACATTTGCTTCATGTTCATATAGGTGTTCTAGATTTTCCTTCATATTTTCTGCAAGCATTTTTTTTTTAAATTCCCCATTGGGGGCTCTGATCTTGACCTCAGTAAGTGTGAATCAGTGTTGCTATTTCTGTACAGAATGATCATATATAACAGCTTTCTAGCAGTTAGCAAAGCAAACTGTTGTGTAGCATTTACTTTCACAGTTCACAGGCACACATTGAATGTATGTTTGATAGGACATTTAATGGCTCCATTTTAGGTGCAACATCTAGTTTGTGAAATGGGCAGTATTTGCTAATCAATTCTTAACGTTTTCACATGACACATGCAGGTTGAGGAACGATCTGTAACTATTCATGAGCTGCTTGATGCTGATGAAGTTTTCTGCACCGGGACAGCTGTGGTTGTATCACCGGTTGGAAGCATAACTTACATGGGTAAAAGGTGACGCCATGACATAACCTCCTATCTATAAATATAACTGTTTGTATCAAGATGAGTAAAGACAAAAGCTCTTACAATCTAGTCCTGCTACCAGAACTAGCCTATCAAATGTGATATCTCCAGTTGGCACCGAGTTTTTTGAATTGATGTTATGTGTGCAACTGTTTCCCCTTGTGCAGGGTGTCATTTGGGGAAGATGGTGTCGGTACCGTATCGAAGCAACTCTACAATGTGCTTACCAGACTACAGATGGGTCTTATAGAGGATAAGATGAATTGGACTATGGAGCTGAGTTAGGCATGCCCAAGTCAACAACTGTAGTTTGCTTTTTAGCTTGCAAAAACTTCTATCCAAGCATGTTAGGCAGTTAAAATATGTTGCTTTAGCTTGCTTTCTTTGTTTTGTACTTTGATGTTTAGCACTCTGTAGCATATCCTCAACGTTATGTTCGGTTTGACAATGCAAGAATGTGTCATGGATTTTAAGTACCCGAAAGGTCTCTGTTAGGAGCACATGTTTGCTTTATGACCAAAAGAGTACACAGATCAGCTGAAGTCGCAAGTTTGACCTATGAATGCCTATGTAGTTAATTAAAACCTCTGAACTTTTTAACAGAGTGATCTTAAACTTCTAATTCAATGAATTTCTATAGGATTTAAGTTTAATAAAGTTGAATTAAATGTTTAATTTTGAAACAAATTTGTGAATGAAATGCCAAATTCACTTGAGAGGGCAAGCTTTTCTGCAATTATAAGCAATAATTAAAAATTTTAATCGGTTTAATCGTAAAAATTTTAAATTATTAATAATTTTAAATTTAGTTTTTAACTTTTAAGCTTGATTTATTTTAATAACTATTGTTGTTAAAATTTTAACAATTTATTAACCAATTAGTTAATTTGTATAACCTAAAATTAATTAATTGTTTTTTAATTAAAATTTAAATTTTTAATAAATAGTTTTCATAATTTTTATTTTTAACCAAAATTTAGCTAATTTTATTCAAAATTTAGCTAATTTTATGACAGTCTAATTCTAATTGATTCTTTTAAAATTTAAATCTCTTATCTTACTACTTTAACTTCTGGTTTGGTTTTGAAACTTTGATTAATATGGCAAATTTTGGGTTCAGTTTAAAAACTTTCAACAGCCGTGTTTCTATGGCTGACAATGCAGCGCTACTTTTATCGTTTATTGAGCCGGAATTTCGCAAAGCAGTGTTTTCTATGCACCCGGATAAGGCATCAGGACCTGATGGGCTTAATCCAGCGTTTTTTCAAAAATTTTGGCCTTTAATAGGCTCCGATGTTGTAGCTGCTGGTAATCACTGGTTGGCGGATGGTCACTTTCCTCCGACTTTAACTGATACTGTCATTGTTCTTGTGCCAAAGGTGGATCATCCTACATTGGTAAAGGACTTACGGCCTATCTCTTTATGTAATGTCTTGTATAAAATTGTTGCTAAGATCCTTGCGAATAGGTTAAAGAGACTGTTGCCTCGTATTGTTTCTGAGTCCCAATCAGCTTTCATTAAAGGTCGTCTCATTACAGATAATATTTTGGTGGCTTTTGAAATAATTCATTATATGAAGCGTAGGACTGGTCGTGCAGGCGGAGATGTAGCTCTCAAAATTGATATCAGCAAGGCTTACGATCGGATTGATTGGGGTTATCTTGAGAGTGTTCTGTTTGCTTTGGGTTTCGATTCTCGGTGGATTTCATTAGTTATGATGTGTGTCCGCAATGTCAGCTACTCAGTTACTGTCAATGGTGATGAGGTGGGGCCGATTATATCCTCGAGGGGCCTACGGCAGGGCGATCCTTTGTCCCAGTATTTATATGTTTTGTGCGCGGAGGGGTTGTCTGCCTTATTGACTGATGCTGAGCGTCGACGTGTTATCACAGGGGTCTCTATTTGTCGGAATAGTCCTTCAGTCTCTCACTTGCTCTTCGCCGATGATTCCTTCCTTTTTTTCAAGGCCACTGAGCAGCAGTGTCATGTCATCCGTGACATACTTCATACTTATGAGCGAGCTTCGGGCCAAGCTGTGAATCTTCGAAAATCTGGTATTTTCTATAGCTCCAATGTGTTCGAGGTTCAGAAGGTAATTCTTTCGAATATTCTTGATGTTCATAC
>JANPWT010000245.1:35791676-35812697 GCA_024678245.1 Erythroxylum densum | reverse complement strand
AAGTCAGAGTCCCCTAACATCGCGGCTACACATCAGGTACATACATCAACGCTTGCTTAACATATTCAAATCTTGGATTTGCGTCTTCTTACGTTTTAACTTTGTCAAATCTCTTTTCTGTTATGCTAGATCCGCTCATCATTTGCTCAATTTTCTTTCAGTATAGTCTTTCGGATATGAAATTGCATGTTTTGATCTGTTAAACGAACGTTTCACGGTTTCACGATTTGATAGTTTTCAAAAGTTTTCTGTTGACTCTTGGTTCTGTTAAATCTGTTACTGTCTTGCTGAACTGCTTTTGAACTATACTTTATGTTTGATGGTGATGGTTGTGTCTAATACTAATTGATGAGGTGAGAAACGAAGAAAAATAACGCACTTAATTTGAAGAAACATAAGATCCCACTTATAAAGAAAGCTTAAAACTAACTAAATATGAGATTATTAGTGATATAATGAATAACACAATGTTTCAGAGGCCTATTTATAGGCTTGACAAGGCAAACCAGATGCAAAGGAAAGGAGGAACCTTAGAACAAGTAAGAAACTTAAAAAAAATAGGAAACCAAAATAAGTAGAAAACTTTCAGCCTGCTTGGTTGAGGGTAATTAGTATTCTATTACCTATCCATTTCTATTTGTTAAGTTTTCTTTGTTTGGTTGGAAAAAGACTTACAGAATAATCACTACTGAGCATTAATGATTCCTGAAAATGGGGAATAGCCAAAGAAGCTAACCCCCCGTCTTTACCTATTTCACACACATCCCGAATAGGTAAACACGAGCTTTCTTTCTTTTGAATCTTCATCTTGAGTTTGAATCTTCATCCATTAGCAAGTCCGTTGGCCTAGTTCGATTCATATTGACTTCCAATGGAGAGAGCCCATTATCATCCTTATCGTTATCATCGTCGCCAATCTTCTTGTTGGGATGTGCTTTTGTTTGGACTTCCTTTAGAATCTGATAATGCTGCAAACTTAAATATTTCTGGCCTATGATTGAAATTGCATGAAAAATTTAAATTAACCATATGTTGGCAATAACATGAGGAAAAAAAAAAGAATGTGTGAGCTAGAAATAAGCATGTATGGCTTTGTAAGTATAATGTCAATGCTAATTCATAAACGCACTTAAGAATCATTTGGTAAGCTAGCTTTGACATCCTAAATTAGGAGACACTTAATCATTGACTTTATTAAACTAGATTATGACAAATTTTAATAGAATTACTGGATCCAAAGTTGTATGCTTACATCAATCACATGCAGGACACCCCAACAATGCAATTTGAGATTAAAAAAAAGCCTAATTTTAGTTTCAAAATTCGACTTTTTATTGCTTCTTAAAATAGCAAAACCAATGATATAAAAGAAATTCTGTAATGGAAAGATTTTGCAGGGACTTCTACTTTTAAGATGTGATATGAACAAACCATTCAATATACTTCTAAAGCATCAGAACTTGTTCATAAAAGAGTACTTGAGAAACAATACATACCATCTTGCTGCCAAATTCTAGAGCCTTTTCCTTTCCACTTTGATCAACCACAACAAAACTGCCTGCACATTTTGACAATGTAATGTCAACAACCTAATTCTCTTCCAATGCATTCAAGCATAGTAGGAATGAAGCAACCAAAATTAGATGGGTTACACTTAAGAGCCATCTGATAGAGAAGCCAATTCACCACAATGACCAATGTATAGCAAGAAAAGATGTTAAATCTCAATTCGGCTAAACCTCGTTTAATCCACATGCTCTTCTAAAACTTAGCTCGAAACAATGCTAATGATTTCTCACCTCTTCGATCCATTACCTTGAATAGAGTCTCGTTAACATGGTATTAACGGACAAATGATTACAATCACTAAATCTCCTTACATAGGCAATTGAAGGTTAAAAGAGTGAATGAGTAAAATGGAAGCGAGCCAATACAGAACGTGTATTCTTCCTAATCCTAATTGCAGAGTTCAAATCAATCAAAGCTGTAGGCAATATACACTCCAAAATTTAATCATAACCACATTTTGTGACAAAAATGGGAAACATCAAGGTTTGAAAGATTATGCATGAAAAGAACAAGGACTAAATATCGTGAGAAAATGTACCTCAATGAGATTGCTACCTCTGAGAGAGACAACTTGCATGATACTTTGACCATCTTCTAGTATCAAATTACCTTTCTCAGTTGCCTTTAGATTCTTCCTTCCTCCTTTCATTGTCACTCAACTGATTATGATCTGCCAAAACTCAGCATTCCTCATTGAAATTAATTTAAATTGATAAAGGACAGCTAAAAGGCATGTCAGCCGCTATAATGCAATTTCTCTATGATGTATTATTCAAGACATTCATGCTTCTGTGTCCAAAATTCAAACTTCACTCTAAGCTCCACATATATACATTTTTTAAAATAAAGTTTTCCATAAAAAGAGGTTCAGAGCCTTCTGGAAGCCAGATAGAACAAATAACTCAAATAAACAATGGAGAATATTCGATGTCTTTTTCACGTCTTTATATAACACCGGTTAATACTGAAAACAACTTGGAATGTGTAGTCTTAAATAGGTTCATAAAGACCCAAAATTTGGCTATCCAGACAACTAATGGCCACAACTTAATTAAAAAAAGTAATTTGCATGATATGCCTAGTTTTTATGCATAAAAGATTTCAAGATCTGTTTTGGATATTATTAAGAGATGATTACCTTTCCATGAATTTCATATTTGATGGCCCCATCAAGCTTGCCGCCTAAGAACATTAACTTTGTCACCTTATTGTTACTATCATTCACTGTGAAGGATAGCATGGAAGAGTCACCTTTCTGCAAAACATGTTCATTATAAAACTGGATTAGAAACTCAAACAAATTCCAAAACTATAAAAAGAGAGGTAAAGATTACTTGGGAGATTTCATTAGAGCGAAGCTTTAGAGGTCCCAATTGAAGTTTAGCCTAGTGAAGATTGCACACATTAACGGTAAAATCCAATCCCTGCGAGTAGAAACGAGTGGCTGTAGGGACGTCCTTGTGTAGTTATAGTATCCACATTAAACGACTCGACCGGCCCCATCAGCCAATTGTAAGAAGAGTTTGTAACAACAATAGAGGAAGAATATTGATTCAAATGCTACAACGATGCCAATTCCTTATTGCTCGGGACAAGTCCACACGCTTTTTATGTTTTTTCCATCTTTTTTGGAATTAGTCTTTGCCTTGGTTTATATAAGTTATTCTTTCTGTTTTCCTTAGATAACAATTATTTATACAATATTAATTATTAATCAAAACATGACCACTATAATTTATTTAGTAATATTTTTAGTTTATTTACTTTTTAAATTATTATAAAATAAAATCTATTCTAAAACTAAAATTATCTTTAAAAGAAAAACTATTTCACAATAAATATATTTTAGCTCTTAAATTTTTTTAATTTACATGATCTCCAAAAAAATTTAATTATTTAAATTTTAATACATTAAAATGCTAAACCTTTATTTTAAATACATACTTTAATAAGTTTTAGTTTATCTTTTTTAGTAAATAATTTTATTCTCAATTTGTTTTCTAAGTTATTTAATAATTAAAAATAAAATATCCTATTTATTAAATATTAATAAATACTTATATTAATTAAAATTTTAATTGTGATTATAATATAAGATCTGATATAATAAATATAAATTTTATGATAGATGAAAAAAATATTAATATTTAATTAGTAATCCATATTTATTAATTAATAGTTTATAATAATAAAATATAATTAATAACTCTACTTATCAATAAAATTAACTTATCTTTAAGTATTTTCTATCTTATTTATTATATTTAGTGATAAAAATATAGATATTTACAATCAAACAATTTTAAAAAACTAAAAACATCAAATTAATATTAAAAAAGTGGAGAAAAAGAGTAAATAAACTAATCATGATTTTTTTTTTCATCTTAGGTATTTATTATATATATATATATATATATAGGTATTTAGATAGATATAGTTTTATTATTGCTTTTATGGTATTTTCTTCTTATATGGACTTTGTTAGTATTTTTTGTGTTTCTTCTGTTACGGAGTGTTTCTCTCTTCTATAATGGAGAGTTTCCTTCACCTTTTGATAATTGTGTTATTTACCTTAAAAGGGTTTTTATACTATATTTTAGGTGCCAAATTATTCTATTGTTATCATTAGCGTAGAGTTTTGGTTTCAAACCTTTGGTTGTGGTTTCCTTCTAAAAAATGACAGCTTTCTACAAAAGGAAGACAAACCAAACTTCCTATACGGTGTTGTACCATTGCTTTGCATGGCATACATTAGAGTTTTTCTATATAGTGATCATGTTTTGATTAATAATTAATATTGTACAATTAACTATTCTAAGGAAAACAGAAAGGGTAACTTACATAAACCAAGACAGAGACTAATTCCAAGAAAATGGAGAAAACATAAAAGGTGGGTGGATTTAGGCCGAGCAGTAAGGAATTGGCATCGTTGTAGCCTTTGAATCAACATTCTTCCTCCGTTGTCGTTACAAACTCTTCTTACTCTTGGCCAATGGGGTCGGCCGCGTCGTTTAGGTGGATACTACAACTACACAAGGACGTCCCTACAGCCACTCGTTTCTACTCACAGGGATTGGATTTTACTATTAATGTGTGCACTCTTCGCTGGGCTGAACTTCAATTAGGACCTCTTAAGCTCGCTCTAATGCAATCTCCCAAGTAATCTTTACCTCTCTTGTTATAGTTTTGGAATTTGTTTAAGTTTCTAATCCAATTTTATAGTGAACATATTTTGCAGAAAGGCTACTCTTCCATGCTATCTTTCACGGTGAATGATATTAACAGTACGGTGACAAAGTTAATGTCCTTAGGTGGCGAGCTTGATGGCCCCATCAAGTATGAAATTCATGGAAAGGTAATCATCTTTGAATAATATCCAAGGCAGGTCTTGAAATCTTTCATGCATAAAAACTGGACATATCATGCAAATTACTTTTTTTTTAATTAGGTCGCGGCCATGCGTTGTCTAGATGGCCACATTTTGGGCCTCTATGAACCTATTTAAGACTTCACATTACAAGTTGTTTTTAGTATTAACCCGTGGTGTATGAAGACATGGAAAAGACATTGTAATATTCTCCATATTTTGGATTTCCTTCAATTGTCGTGCATAGTGTTGGACCTAGAAAGTTGGCTGAGATGTTTAACATTATTGAGATGGAGAAAAGGTTTCAAATTTATGTCCTTACCAGTCATGTAAATTGGGTATTTCTCATCGTACGTGTCCCCAAGAATTGAAAGGAGATCTTATGATCTTTTGGGTAGAACTGTTGCTCTTTTTTGCCTACGTTTTGAATTATCATCTTGAACCTTCGCATCATATTCACGTTTATGTCTTTAATGTAATAATTTGATTGCAGTTCTTTCTGAAACTATAAATGAGTTTGTTGTTAGGTTATCAATTTTTTTTTGAGAAAGTATGATTTGTAAATATATTATGAATAATGAAAATGAATTAAAAACGATGTCACTTTAAAAAATACCTCACCAAGCACCCTATACTGCACCCCCATTCATTATTTTATTTCATTTATGAAGGTGACAATTATTTCATTTCATTAACTCCCTTAAATGAATGAAGGCATCGAGGTATTCGTGATCATTATTTCATTTCATCTAGGCAGGTAGCAATTATTTCATTTCATTAACTTCCTTAAATGAATTAAGGCATCAAAGTTTTTGGTGTAGTTGTCCAAATAAAAGAAAGAGTACATTTATACTCCAATTGAAAGCAATATTTGATCTCTTTCCCCATTGTTACTTACTCTCTCATATTCAAAATAAGTGTCGTTTTAGAGAGATGTACACTTATTAAGAAAGCTAGTGAAATGTTTGATATACCCTTATTAATCGCATGTTTAATTGTCTTGAAAATGTAATCTGTATAATTAGGATGTGAGAGAAATTAAAGGGTAATTTTAGAAATAAAATTATAAACATGCATGAAAAATTGTAAACGACACTTATTTTGAATAATTAAAATTCCTCTAAAACGACACTTATTTTGAATAAGAGGGAGTATTAATTACTTTTACGAAATATCATAAAGAAGAAGTGTATTATAATTTCAGTAATTAATTACTTTTGTGAAATCTCGTATAGAAGAAGTGAATTATAATTTCATATAAAAAGATTATTGACCAATTGTTCAGATAATTAATTTTAATCTTACAACTTTATTAAGTTTGAAATGAATTGCAATTGGACCGCCTTAAACTTAGGGCATTACGACTTTCGCATTAGGAAATTTCAATGCAGGCATTTGCACATTTAATTAGCAATATTGTGCTACTTGCTAGCTTGAGGTAAATGGTAAGGAAAGTAGAGAGAATCGTTAAACAAAGAAATTTATAATTGGGACATCTGAGTCCTTTTCATGACTTGGTGCTTACCATAAGGTCAAAGCCGGACCGACTGAATTAATTGAGAATTGAAATCTCTTGTAGTTGTTAAACATTGAATCTGTAATTAGTCTTCATCTTGACTTTTCACCCCAATTTTGTTTTGTAGGGCAAAGGTTTAGTGCTTGTTTTCTTGATTGAATTAGATCTGGCTGACATCGTTTAGCAAGTGGCTTGCCAATAGGAGTGTGATGAAGTGCATTGGCAAAGGCAACTATCAATTCAGGCCTTGAATATAGGACTGCTAAGGCATGTTTTAACGCTCTAGCAATCACAATCATATAGAATATGGCATGTTGGATCATTTCCCCTCAACAAGTATCAAAATTAATTGCCCTTTATGGCTAGTTCTGTAGAAAGACTTTTTAATGTGTGACTAAATATTAGCTATGTTGTTTGTTTGACTTAGCATAAAAGACAACTATTGATTAAGATTAATCAGTACGAAGAGAAGAGAGGTTGATGATTCCATAGTCGATAAATTTTGTACCTTCCATTTCATACATATTTAGCACTAAATGCATGCAATGGCTGTCTTATTTTAGACAAACCTACTCTTGCATACATAGACTGATCTGTACCCTTTTTCTATTTTGATTTCTATATTCTTCTGCTGTTTTTTTCTCCCAATCGTTTTAGTATAATATAGAGATCTAAACGTTTCAAGAAACACCATGAACTGGCGTTAGCTTATTTTATTCATAAAGTTGGCAAGAGAGGCATATATAAGTAATAAGTCTGCAGATATGGTTTTTCTTGTGGACTAACTGGAACCTTTTCAAAACATGTCATTGACCCAACACAGAACTTTATTCTGCTATTGCTCTTTAGCTGTAGGAATAACTTTTCTTTCCTACAAGCAGCCTTTAAGGAAAGGTTCACATTTGATCTGTGTGTGAATAATCTTGTGACAATAGCTGTGTTTTTCTCCTTCTTTTCTCAAGGCTTTATGTTTGTTTACAAGTGTTAATGACTAAAACCAAATCTAGTGTCAATGTTCCAAACATCCTAAACAACCAGCTTAGTACCAAAGCAACCACAATAAAATATTCAAAAAGTTAATCAGACATCTACCAAGAAAATTAAAACAATATCCAGTTGACGTGAATGGGAAAATCCCACCACCATTATTGTAACTTTCCAAGCAACTTGTAAGCTGTTTTAATTAGTTACACGCCAAAACAAATTTGGAAAGGAATTAAGGAAAGTTTTGCGAGTCTCTTACCATCTGATATGGTCCAGATTTTTGTGCTGCAACTTTACACAATCCCTGAGGTTATTTTCAGGAAAGTGATGCGATATAGTAAATAAAGATGGCTCCGAGAGCCAGAGAAGTAATAACAAATCGACTAAAGTTCAAATTGAAACTAAAGAAGCCAACTCTAGTTTTCGTTAGACTCCTATTATTTCAAAAAGTTCACACCAAATAATGAAATGAAGGTAAGCAATGACAACAATACTACAAAGAAAAGGGTAGATTGAGTACCTTGTTGTATTGTCTATATATATCATCACCCAACTAGACGTAGGACTTTTGTATGCATGAAACAGCATAGGAAAAGTTATTTATTCGCCTTGTTGATAAACAAATAAGAGTATGAACACGAATTTTATATTTCTTGACCTTTAAACATGCATTTCGACAGAATTAGAATTTGTGAATTTCGTTATTCTTTTTTATCGACGAAGTTCCCATTCAACACGGCTTGTTGAATCTTTGCAGCCATCAAGTGATTGCCAGAATTTTTTTCTTTTTTTTTTTGCTACAAAGGAAGAAATCAAAATAAAAAAGACAAAAGCACCCTAGCTAGCTAGCGCAGGGTTCTTTGGTACAAAACGCCATGTTTGTCTCGGTGGGTTTGGTCCCGGAAGGTCACCGGGAGTTCCTGTAGTATATACAGGCCTGGACTGAAAGTCGCTGCGAGAGAAGCTAGCCGATCTGTACACTGGTTCTCTTCGCGATACACATGCTAGAATTGCACCTCCCATGCTCGGTATAATAAACCTCGAGTACTTGTCACTAACAAAATATCATTAGTTAAGTCTAAACTGGAAGAGGAGAGGATGTTAATGACCTCAAGGGAGTCTACTTCAATTGTAGCGCCCCCTTACCGTAGGGTACACATCGGGACGCCCGTAGGTCGCTTCGATACGTAACCCACGATAAAAGTGCATTACCGAGCAACCAACTACAATCCAATTGGCATCAATATAAATATCACTAAAAATTGAAACCAAATTTACTTTTCATTTCTCCAATCCATAATTCAAACTCCTAAAATCTCAATTTTCACTCCAATTGAATTTCTCACAACTCAATAACCTAATTATCTCCAAATCACCAATTTACACAATCATCTTGGGAATATGTCATACATGTATGTACGTTCATATGCTAGTGCAATAATTGCCCAATTAATCAAAAGTAAAGAAGCTACAAATGCATGAACATGCCAAATGCAAATGCACACTCACTGTACGCATCCCCTCGGTGACGGGATGTTACATCAATGATCACTCTTCTATAGCCCATCGCCCAAGCTAGGGTAAGGCCCAAATGTACACCCCAGAGTTCCACAGTTACAGGAAAACCTCGGTCGATGTGGTGAAGGAAACATCCACACCACCTCCCTTGACTATCCCTAATTAAACCACCCATGATGGCAATGTTGGAACTTTGTTTGATTGCTCCATTCGAATTTAGCTTAACCCAATCCACTGCCGGTTTAGTCCATCCAACTAAATTGCCGACAAGTAATCCCTGATTTTGCAGCACACAACTCTCCACTATCCTTGCTCTTTCTATCCACTAGACATATTCCATAACGACTTGGGGACCTGCTTCTAGCCAAACAAAACTTGCTTCAAATATGCTGCAATTTCTCTATTGCTAGAGAAATCAGCAGGCTACTCCATAGATCGTACCCCAAGTTACCCGGTTAACTTGAACTCGCCTCCGAAGGTTATGAGTCACCCACTGATTGACTTCTTGTTGGAAAAAGTCCGTGTCCACCGCCACCGAGGGAAAGTTACACTAGAATGCTTTCGCGCACGGGCAATTGCGAATGGCGTGCAAACTGGATTCTTCTTGTCCACAGAAATGACAATTGACATCCGTTATGAGCTTATGAGCCACTTTGTAGTAACAGTGTCTCAGAAATTCAGACATAAAAGACGCATATGTTCAACCATGCAGTGACGTACGAAATAAAGAAGACGTAAAGACTCAAGAATGCAAGAATTCAAGAATGTTCAAGAACAGTTGGTTAAAATAAGTTAGATGGCAGTTGGCAATTTAGCTATAAATGTACATACGATTACTGAAGTTGTATATACGAAAATCATTGAATGAAATCTTAGTATTTCACTGAGTTCTTAACCTCCTCTGTTCACCCCTATTTCTGAACATTTTCTCACTCTAGATTTCTCTCTCTACGTTTGTCTGGTTTTTCAATAGTTTGTCCGTGTATGATTGATCGATAACAACAACACACTTGCTGTTGATTGGTCAACAGTTTTCCTTTAGTGATAAGCCACGTGAAGGCTCTAATCTGCTGACGCCCTGCTCATTTCCAGATAGAGGCCCAAAGACCATTGTGAGCGTCCGTAGTGCTGTCTTCGCTTAATTCATAGGCTGATGTCATCGTGAGCCTCCCATGACTAGTTTGTCCCCAAATCAGGGTATCATCCGCTAGACCATCTACATTTACTAGTATCTCTGCAATAGCCATACAGACCGTGGAGGGTAAGTATTGCTGGAACAAGTTCCACCGCCAGTTTCTACCCTCATCTGTAAACTCCACCACTGTGGCGTAAAGGAGGCTATCGGGGAGAGGAGTGGTCACCACTGTTATTAGAGGTCCCCACTCATTTGCCCAATTATCCAACTAGAAATGTATGTGTCTCTCATTGCCCAGCTTCCATTTCATACCTTGGCGTACATACTGTCGTGTGGCGGAAATCCCCTTCCAAATGACCGAGGCCTCTTTCCTGTCTATATTTGCGGGGATAGAGTTTGGGCCTATTCAATATTTAGCCCTAACGAGTTTGACCCATAGGAATGTGGGCTGATTGATCAAAGCCCAACCTAGTTTAGTCAATAAAGCATCATTTGAGGACCGAATACGTTTGAGGTCTAGACCCCCGACTTGTTTGGGCTCACAAATGGTTTCTCAATTAACAAGATGTATTTTCCTCTGTTTGCCTGTTGCTCCCCAGATAAAGTCCCTCATGATTCTCTCTAAATCTTCGCACAGTTGCCTTGGGAGTTTCACCATCTGCATTGTGTAAATGGGGAGAGATGAAATTATAGATTGGGTGAGAGTATCACACCCCGCCAGGGATAAACTCTTTGCTCTCCAGCCTGCGAGTTTTTTCTGAGCTTTATCAATGACGTATTGCCAGAAAATATTAATATACGAGTAGGCAGATACCGTAAACATCGGAAAGAATAGCATTCCGATAGGAAGGAATAAAAACTGAGGAAAAGAAAAGGAACTAATGAATCCAAATTTAGGCTTCCAAAGAGTATCCAAAGAGGCGTCACGAAAAATTAAAATGTTGTCTACAATATTATATTGAGTAAATTAATCATTTCATAAGATAATTACAACAATAACAATTTAGTAAAATTCCACCGATACGAAGAGTATGAGGAGATTCAATATTATACAGTTTTACTCCTAACTAGTAAAATTATTATTATTGATAGATCCACATGAAAAAATACATATACATATTAAACTAATAAAATAATGTTAATTCAACGCAAAATAAAATAAAAATAGTCATAAAATATAACAATAAAATAAAATAGATAAATATGTATAAATAAAAATATAAATAATTAATACAACAAACATAGAATAAGGTAAATAATAAAACTAAAAGATAAAGTAAGTAAATAAATACACAAACAAGAAAAAAGATGAGTAAATAAATAAATCAAAGTTCCATAAACTAAGTATTTGATGTTAATTAGATGATAGTTTTCACAAGAAGGCTATTAGATGATAGTTCTAACATCAACTTGGAGCGTTGTGAGATTTAAGTTTTGAACCACCAAGGGGGGAGCGGCACGAGATCTAGGTTTTGAACCACTGAGAAGAGCGACGTAATGAAGTATAACTTAATTTGAAGAGTGACCAAATGGGAGGGAGCGACGACCCATCTTGCAAGCTGCTTCTTCCTTCTTCAAAAGGCGTTCTTAGGCCTTGCGAATGGACATTGAAGGAGAACCACCTCCCTCAACTTCGTCCGCCAACAATTTCCCAACCATTCCTTCCTAGCTGACAATTTCCAAAGATGAATCTTCAGTTCTCAATAGAGGAGCTCTTCAAGGCTCCCTAGAGAGGCACACTAATGCGCCCCCAACAAAGGCAGGGGAAAATATGACTTCTACTCATGCGGATGGGCTATGATGTAAATTGAACCGTAAACAACACAACAAAAGGGCTCTACATCACTATCACAATGTTCTGAAGGATGAGATCTTAACTCTTCCGATTAAACTTCCAAAGGCTAGAACGAGAGTGTGGTTGTCCACGTTGGTTTATTTCTTTTGGTCCAAAAGACCGGCCTTCTTGGCTATTAACACATGGGCTAAAGCTAAGTGGGGGAAGAAGGGGCTACAAAAAGTCATGTTGAAAGAAGATGACTCAATTTTATTCAAATTCACTGACGATTCCTGCTTGTCAGAAATAGTTGAATAGGGTCCTTGGAAATTCGGTGACCAATTGCTATTTCAGGAGAAGTGGAGGCCAATAATGGACATGGATTGAAGCTTATTCGAGGTCATCCCTACATGGGTTCAATTCCACAACCTTACGATAGATTTTTGGACAGTTGCGAGTCTTACTTATGTGACTAGCTCCCTTATAAGCCGATTTGTATGGATTTGAAAACTCCACTATGAAGAGGATATGATATATGAAGTTATGTATATAAATTCCTAAGTGTGCGGTTCTGCCAAATAGTCTTCCAATTCTTAAGCTAGGTAAGAATGGAGAGATGGAGAAAGTGATAATTCCTATAAGCTATCCTTGGAGGTCGAACAACATTGTACGAAAAATGAGTTCCCACAAGTAGGGTTCTTCACTTGAGATAGCATGAGGACCTTAATAATGAAGTTAGATAAGTTTTGGAAAAGGAGTCGGTGGGAGTCACTTATGTTTCTCGTAATGTTCCCTCAAAGAAGGAGAGTAGTCTGCTTATTAATTTTAAGATGAAGCATGTTATATTTGACAAAGGAGAGGAGTTGACCCATGTGGAGATTGTTGTTAGTTCTTCACTGTTAATCGAGGATGGCCAGATAGTCAATAATAATCTGCAGGATCCATTGCAAAAAGATGAGATAGCTAATCCTGTTGATGACAATAATTCTCTGTCTTGTGATGATCTAATTGTGTAGTTGGAGGTTGAGAATTTTAAGATGGTTGATTGTTCAAAGATGCCTCTTGTTAAGTCCCCAGTTGGTTCTGGATTGGGAAAATGTAATGTTATGTAGGAACCTTTGAATCGTGAGGTGTTTGACAAACATAGTGATGGTAACGTTTCTCTAGAATGTGAGGAATCCTATGTGTAGTTGCAGGTTGGGAAATCTGAGGTTGTTACAGATAGTCTTCTTATAGAGGATGAAACTACTAGTGTTGTTGTAGGTGTGCTTAATAGTGCTAGGGATGTAGTTACTGGTGTTGAAGACAATGATAATGAACTAATTGATTTGACGACTGAATAAGTTATCACACATATTTTTTAAAGAAAGACAACTCTTGACAATTCCAGTGCAAAAAATGTGAAGAATCTAGACAGTGGCGTGAATGATTTTGTCTATTAATATTTGAAGCATTGTTAGATGAATTGGGCCAACATGCTTACTCCATTTGCAATTGTTGGGCAAAGTTAGAATCAGGGGACGGGGGGATATTGAACAAACAGAGGAATGTGATCCCCCACTAGTTGTAGCCCATGTCCCAAACATCCCCGATTATTCTTACGTGCAATCCAAATATGCAAAAAGGAAATCTGCTAGGAATAGATAGCAAAATCCCAAATACCAAAAATGATTAATGAGCTTTCCCACAAAATGAACCTTCAGTGGTATCTATAATTGTTTCTTGTTGTTTTTTATTACGTAAATTGTCACAAATCTTCTTAGGGAGTTTTTGCTTTTTAGGTCCTATTGCAATATAATGGTAGGCTTATAGTCTTGAACTCGTTGTAATGACGATTTAGTTTTAACTATAATTTAATTTCTTTTTCATTTTTCAAAAAGCTTTCACATGTCCTAGTTTGGCAAGTGAAACTAAGGTTCATCCTTAAAGTTTATCAATTTATCTAATTTATAGTTCCTAGATCATTTGTTTAAAAATATTTTCCTAAGTAAAATAGTGGAGCATTCTAAAATTAGTGGAGCATTGTCTAAATATATATAAAAGTGAAAATTGATATGTTAAAACAACACCGACTAATCTTTTAACTTATGTAACCTATATCATTAAAGATAACAAATTTTAAGATACCTAATTTTTAAAGATTTTTTAATTTAATGTCAAAATTTCTAAGCCTTTAAAAATTTGTTTAACTTAGGTCAAAACGTTACTTTTTTACGTGAATAATGTATGAATATTTACATAATATTTAGTAGACATATCACGTCTACCTAAACAATTTCTTGACTTAATTTATACGAGATAAAAAAAGTTAGTCACTAAATTAAAAACTTTTAAAAGTTAGTATTAAATTTAAAAAATTTTAAAATTTTATTCTCTATTTAGTTTGTCATCCTATTATTATAATATAAACAATACACGCAAATCTAAGGGGAAAGATATAAATTATATCTTGTTTTTAAAATAAACTCTTAAGCCCAACCACAAATTTTTTTGTCCTCTTAATTTTCTTTTTGTTATTTTCGTTTATACTTTAACAATTAGCACTTACGTTTTCATTACCTGAAGGCTGAAAACATTCACTAAACACCGATTATTTCATCATATGAAAGTTTTAAAAGTGTTTACATATAAGGTACTTTGGAAAGGTAGATGTCTGTCAAAGTGATGCCATGACAAAACAATAAAAAGCAAGTGTAAAACAAGGAAGAAGCTTGATTGATGCCTTGAGTTCCCACAAGCCGCGACAACAGCCTCCCGACGACCTTATTACAAGCTTTTGATTTTAAAATGAAAAGCTGCAATCCAATTATTTAGGTCTGCTTCTTTGTTTATTAGGTGACATCGACACTCACTAGCACATATACTAAGAATATTTAGTTATTTATTCTCATCACCTCCAAAGTTAGCGAACTAATTGTTTTTATTGCATTAAAAAAATGGTATGAATCTGATTGTTCTCTGTGAAAATTTGTGTCTGAGTATTATTCCTCTTCCAGGAAGAAGAGGTTGAGGCTCTTTTCTGTCATCGATTTTAGTTGTGCATATATGGAGTGAACAATGATAAAAAGAAAACAAAAGGAAAAAAATAGATGGGGATAGTTCCTTCAAAAAACATCTTTAATTATTGTTTCTCTTGGCATTGTTTTGACAGGCTTTTTTCCAGAGCCAGTGAAAATCCATTCTTCTTATTGTTAATCAATTGTTTTCACTCGAAATGAGTTATTAATCTTCACTCTGTTAATGACAATCGTACAACAACAATAACATCAGGATCGTTCCTATCGTTTTATAGGCCCTGGACGAAATAAAAAAGGGCCCCAATAAATCGACAATATACTTAATTTTACATGATTGTGTGAAACATAAATGTCCCAATTTATAAGTTTACATAATCAACTAAATATTAAATGATCATAACACTAACAAATATACAACCAAACTCCATCAGCTTCACAATATATCACAAAGATATACAAATAGTATTATATCTGTGATAGAGGAAAAAAATAAATAACAAAATTTAATATCTAATATTAAAAATAAAAAACAAAGAGCAAAAATACATTAAAAAATAGAAACTTTATCTTTAAATTATATTTAAAACTCAGAAGACAGAATCGTAAATTTTACCTATTAATTTTTGAGTTAGAGTATTTTAAATAAATATGTTGATGAAATTAAAAAATTAGAAGACTCAAATTAGAAGACTCAAATTTCTCAGACTAATTTTCGCTCGTATCGGGTCAGTCTATAAAGAGTAAAGTACTGACCAAATAAATTTTTCTATTCCTAAAATTCAAATCGAGATCTCTAATTAAGAAATGAAAATACTGAACTACTCATACCAACCTATTTGATTTTAGAAGATTACGGAAGACGTGTAAAACAAAACGACAAAGCCTATAAAATTCAATTGCTTGTGTTTGACCGTTCTGTGGCCTTTCTAATCAAATAGAGCGTACTTTTTTATTACCAAACATGCATGACGAGCGGCATGTGATTAAACGTACGGAAGGATACATAATTTTTGACAAATATACAATTTATAATTATTATTATTTACATAGATATCGAGTAAATCATATGATACACACATTAATTACATATTTTAATAATTCATTTAATCAATTTAATTAATAGTTATAAATTTAAATATATTTTATTCTCAATTAATTATTACAAACCTCCATATTGTTTGGATGTGATAGACATCAACCGGCCAACCCACCAACCGCGCGACTGAATAACGTTGTGTTAATAAGCAAGAAAATGAAAACATAAACATTTTTATCGTGATAAATTTCCAAGATGTTGACAGAGGTAACCAGAATGAATAATGACCCAAATAGGCAAATAGTGCGAGTGGCCAAATATTTCTCTTTACGCTGCTAACTACGATGTGTTCAATCATACTGTAATTGGCCGGATGCCCCAAGGTCAAAAGTATCAATAAAGTACAAAATTGAATTTAAGAGATTCTTTTAATTTAAATAAGGTTATGAATTTGAACCGTCCTTACATATGCAGCCGTTTAAAATTTAGAATCAAAACTTTACTTCCCGCAAAAAACCTATCCGACTCGAGTGGAGATTAGTTTGAGTATAAATAACTTAAAAGTGTCTTCCCATAATTGAAACCCTCCTAAAACATCTTGTAAGAAATAAAAAGAAAAGTATAAAATTGAAGAATGAGAAAGCACATAAAGAAAATTGCATTTTATATGACCAATAATATATATGAAAAACACAGATAACTAACCCTGTGACATGATGAAATATTTACTATTTGATTAAAATCTTCTTACCTATCCTACAATTTTGTAGTAGGATTTGAATTGACTTTTGGAAGCATTTATTTTAAAATTATTCAAATAAATTATTTTGACATCATACTGACGACAAATGAATTTAATTAATGTTTAAAATAACATTTAATATCAAAACACTGTATTGATAAAATTTTCAAATAAGATTATAAAATCAAAACATAAATATATCTCAAGAATTATCCAATCACATAAACCTTTAAAACTAATTCAAACTGTATATAATATTTGAAAAATATTGAGTGATAGAGATCTTTGTAACACTCCTTTTTCTTACGGGTCTCTTGAGTTATTAATTGTCCTTAAGTTTCAAGTTCCATTTAGAGAAAGAAAAAAAAAAGAGCTTTTATGTCAAACACTCAAAAGTCAAAACGCACATACAGCTTTTTGGGTGTTTTGAGTGATTTTTTTTTCCTGCGATAGCTATTTGTTTATTTTGCCATATCTCTTCTACATTTTAAAGTATGGTGTTTTGTTTATTCTGTCTTTTACTAGAAATTTTAAGCGCCTCATCACTAATCATTGAGTTTTGCAATTTCTCTTGGTACGTTGTGAGGGATCTGTGTTATATTTTTGTTATTGGGCTGGTAGAGAGATCAACGGTTCTTCGCTCACTTCGTAAAAGACATCCAAAGGTGATTAGTTAGAGAAAACTTGCTTAAGCTTTTGAAGAAAGACCTCTTGTGTCTACGATGACCTATCGTGAAAAAGAAGGAAAATCGAATTTACGGCTCTTCACTATTAAGCAAAATCGTTTGGAATTAAAAATCAGGCCGATTTGAAGTCAATTTGATCGAACTGGTCGATTCAGTTTGATTTTTAAATCATTAGTTACGACTATAATTAGTCTAATCTTTTCTCAATTTAACATGAGTCGCTCGTTCAACTGTCCCTCGGAGGCACGGTCGAGACATGCATGGTTGCCCCCCGTCCTTTCTTTTTCTCGGTCCCACGAGACAATTTAGCAAGATGGACTTAGGAGAAGAGAAATGGCCAAATTTAAAACTCCTTGGACCTTATCACATTTGCTTCTCTAACTTAATCCCATATTGTTCTATGCACAGACAAACCAGGTTTTTCGCGCCGTTCATATAAGGTAACTAAATTAATATTGACTAAACAATGATGCGAACATGATTAACAAATAGAGGTCAACATAACAAACTAACGCGTGAAGACATTAAATAAATGGGTCACTGTAGAAGAAAGTGTCGATTATATAACAACTATTTGAAGAGTCAGCACGAGAAGCCTGGTCTCAAGATTTTCCGTACTAACCTACATTTCATGATTGATTAGAGATACGATATTTTTTAAAATAGATTTTGATAGGAGAATTAATATTAATATCTGTATATGATCACAAGTAAGCGTTTAATACTTATATAATTGATATTAATATCTGTACATAATCATAATAAACGACCACGACAAAGACGCGTTATTCAAAGTTGGAAAGATTTGATCTGGCCTTGGAATGTTGTATTTAAGGCCCACGACCAACCGTTCTTCGAATTTGTATGTACGTTTCAAGCTACGAAGCCCCCAGTTAGGACTTAGGAGGAGACGGTTTCGCAGCTTCAAGACGCTTTTCATATCTATGATCACTCGTTCTGGAGCAGTTACTTGTTTGGCATTAATACTTAAATAGAATATTTAAAGACCCAATTGGGTTATTTAACTTTTATTAAAAAGTAATTTTCATTCTTAAAAATTTTAATTTTTATTAACTAAATCTACAGTATTTAAATTAAACATTCTTCTTTATCTGGAGTGTTTATTAAATTAAAGCAATGAAAGGTATATTTTAATAAAATTTATAATTTCATGATTCGTTTGTAAAAAATAAAATTTGGAAATTTAAATGTACTTTACAGTACAGCTCAAATATTTAACTGAACTTATCTCTAATATTTTATGCACACTTTTATCATTTGTACTCGTCATTCTTAAATATTTATTCAGACGAAGGTTATTTCTTCTTCAAATTCTTAAAAAGCCTGGTTAACGTTCAGAATGTATACGTGGTAATTTTAGGATTGAGATGTTCTTAGTTGCCTAAAGCCATCACTTTCCAAGTGTCCACACAATCTTAGTAGTGTCTTGTTAGAATAATTTAATAATCATAAGTGTAGGTTAAATTATTTTATTTGATTCTAATATAAAATGGGCCCAAAATAATAGTTATTGGGCTTGTATATAAAATTAAAATCATTATGGTTAATTAATAAAAACTTTATCCACCCTCACTTTTTGTCATTTCTTCAATCTTTTCAATGATGTAAGAGCGTATGTATTTTGATATCTGTTAATGTTACTTGACTAAAGGGAGAGGAAATGGTTTTATTACTTAACTCTTATGACTTTAATATCCTTTACAAGCTCAATAACTATTGTTTTGGGCCCACTTCATATTAGAATCAAATAAAGTAATGTATGCCACACTTATGGTTACTAAATTAATCTAACAATCTTTTACTTGACTCATGTTACAACTTGATGATCTAACAATACAAGTGTACATCATATATTGAATCTATCAAGCCATCAAACTTGAATGAATTGATATAATGGAATCTTAGTGATCACATGTCATCTAACAACAAGATTCTTTCCATATATCACATAATCATTCCAACTCAAAATAACTGTAATTGAGAAGCATTGTAATTTTCAACTTTAATGTTTCCTCAAAAAAATAATTTGTCATCCCAATAAATTAATGTGTGCATACAACATAACGTGACAATTAACAAATAAGCAAAAACACAACATTAATTTAATTCATAAATGTCAAAACAATAATAACCAATGTATAAACATATGTGCATACATAAAATGATCTCATGTTAACAAGGACTTATCTATAATGCCCATCCTTTTAACATGGCCAATAAATATTTTATTCATTAGTCTTTTAGTTAACGAATTCACTACCATTTGATCAGTTCAAATATGTTCAACTGACACTTTATACTTTTGCACATCTTCTCTAACTGACAAGTATTTCAAATTCATGTATTTAAAAACTTTAAAATACTTGTCACTTTTAGAGAAGAAGACAATTGCGAAATTATTATAATAATTTCTTAGCAATCTAGCTATACTGTCGACTATACGTAATCCCAAGACAAAATTTCGCAACCAGAAAAGAAAGGTTTAAGGTTTAAAGATTCAATCGGTATTAAAACGTTATAAAATCGGTATGTAATAAACAATAAGTAAAATTTATAAGTATAGTAAAAATAAAATATTTTATTGAAAAATACACAAATATTTATTATTATATATTGAAGAATACTAAGTTTTAGTATTCTTTTTTAAATATACTTCTTTTAAATTTAAATAAATTGTTCATTAGCAAGTACTAATATTCTTAGCATCTCAAAATAATTAAATATTTTATTTTAATTTTTAATTTTACTATTTATTTTGAATATAATATAAAATATAACATGATAAATTCTAATTATTCATAAATAGTAATTACAATTTATTAAGTCTACTTTCAAAACCAAGGTACAACTATAACTCACTTATGTGACACACTAAAAAAGACAACACCAACAAATAAAAACTCCTTTTTTTAATACTTCTCTCGAGTTATTAATTGTCTCAATGTTTCAAGAGTTACACGTCTCTCTTCATTTATCACCTTTGGATCTCTTTTATAAAGTAAGTGAAGAACCATTGATTTCTCTACCAGCCCAACAACAAGAATATAAAAAGGATCCTTACCAAGAGAGATTGCAAAATCCAAAGAGGAAAAAGATAGGAACAAGAAATTCCTTCCTTATTTGGATAGTAAGACTCATTTGTTTTCCCTCTTTTATATTTCTTAGCTATTGCTGCAGATATAGGAGTTCGATTATTTGGTACGTAGCTATGTGGGAGTTGGATCATAAATTAGAGGTAACCTATGCTGTCACAATGCCCTTCAAATTCAGATTAGGTTTGTCTGAATAGAAAAGGTCAAGATTGAATGGCATGAGCTGGGTCATGATCGGTACTTTGCTCTTGAACCTTTTTACGTGCATGCAAACGCGTGGGAAATCGTGTATTTCAATATCTTACAATACACAATTCACATAACTGGCTCCTTAAAATCAAGTCCAGGAAGCTCACACTGTGTGATGTGAGTAATTAGTACAAGTTTTCTATGGTAACAGTTGACCTTAGATTGGGTGACTGATTCAGCTCAACATTAAAAGGGTTAGAAAAGAAGTAGGGGAGTAGGTCTAGGACAATGTATTTGGAAGCGGCGGTCTTTTTGTTAAGCGCCGCTGAACTCTATAGGAGCATCGTCACTTCAATGACTGAATACAGAAATTCA
>JANPWT010000245.1:35758060-35768878 GCA_024678245.1 Erythroxylum densum | reverse complement strand
TAGTATTTGAATTGATTTAAACTAGGTTTGTTAGTGATATCTAAATGGTTGAGATCACAATTGTATTTGTATATATACCTTACAAGATCAATACACAGATTCACGTTTTCTATCATTTACCTCTTGCTCTCAACTCTTTATGGTATCAGAGCCATTCAAAACTCACACGAGGAAAGATCCTATTTTTTTTTTCTCTCTTCTCTTATCAATGGCAGTCACTGTTGTTAACTCCGACAACTCCTCCCCAATCTCCAACACTGTTGTTCAATTCAATCCGGCTTCACAGCTCCCGATCAAACTCACCGGCAGTCATAACTACACAACATGGAAAGCTCAAGTATCCATGTTGATGCATGGCCACAATGTTTATGGCCATCTTGATGGCTCTCTCCCAGCCCCACCAGCCACTGTCACGGACAACAATCAATCTGTCCCACATCCAGCCTATCTAAAATGGTTTCAACAAGATCAACTTGTTCAAAATGCCATTCTTGCCTCTGTCAACCCATCTCTTGCTTCCACTGTTGCCACTGCTACAACAGCACACAAAGCCTGGATATCTCTCCAAACAGCCTTTGCCAATAAATCTCAAACCAGACTTATCAATCTTCAAGATCAACTTGCCCGAATCACAAAGGAATCTCGCTCGGTGGCTGAATATCTTCATGATATTCGATCCATTGCTGATGAACTTGCAACAGCAGGAGAACCACTCTCGGATGTTCAATTGATGGTCAGAATCTTGCAAGGTCTTGGACCGGAATACACTGCAATCTCAGCTGCCATTCGATCCCGATCCACCCCCGTCTCATATGAAGAACTGTATGAAAAGCTTCTCGATCATGAGTTGTTCCTCCAAAATGAGGAAAGGAAGAAGGCACCTTCAATTGTTGCTGCTGTGGCCCAAAGTGGTCCCACCCGAAAGCAATCAAACAATTTCAACAATAATTGGAAGTCTTCCTCTCGCAACAACAATCATAATGTTCCCTGGCGATCACAACGCACCTCGAACAATTATTCTGCTGAGAAACCGCGATGTCAATTGTGTGAACGTATTGGACACACTGCCAAGGTATGTCGGTCACAATCACATAACCATTATCAAGCCCGAGCCAATTATGCTGGTTTTCAAAATCAATCGCAGCAGCAATGGGTAGTTGATTCAGGTGCAAGCCATCATATGACTGCCGACCCAGGAAATTTGATGAATTTACAGGACTATCAGGGTCCAACTGAGATCACAATGGGCAATGGTAATACGGTTCCTATCTCTCAAATTGGTAACACTACTCTCAATGCTTCAAATACCGATTTCCAGCTTACTAATACTTTATGCTCTCCCAATATTGCCTACAATCTACTATCTGTCTCTAAGTTCTGTCTTGACAATAACACCTCAATTGAATTCTTTCCATTTTCCTTTGTTGTTAAGGATCTGAGTTCGGGAGTACCTCTGCTGCAAGGACCGAATAGAGATGGTTTGTACGAATGGCCAAGAAACATTCTTCGTATGCAATCTCCTCAATGCAATCTGGCAATGCAATCTCTTGACTTCTGGCATTGTCGATTAGGTCATCCTAATCGACGAACTTTACTTCAACTTTTGAATAAACTTTCAATTCCGTTTTCTCATTCACAAACCAAGAATGTTTGCAACTCTTGTGTTTCAAATAAAATGCACAGATTGCCTTTTACGGAGAATTCGTTACAAAGCAATCAACCACTTCAAACCATTTACAGCGATTTATGGGGACCCTCCCCAGTAATTTCCATTGATCATAAACGTTATTATGTCCTATTTGTTGATCAACATTCACGATATATGTGGTTACATACATTAAAAACCAAGGATGAAGTTCACCATGTTTTCAAAATCCTTCATCCGCTTTTGGAGCGCCAATTTGAAACCAAAATCCTTGTGCTTTATACTGATGGCGGTACAGAATATGTTGGATTGACAAACCATCTAAACACTCATGGCATTCAGCACCTTATATCCCCACCATATACACCACAAAGAGTAGCATTGGTTGAACGAAGACATCGGCATGTTATTGAAACAGCCAAAACCTTATTACACCAAGCATCCCTTCCCACCTCTTTTTGGTCCTTTGCGTGTCAACAATCTGTATTTTTAATCAACAAACTACCATCCTCGGCATTAAAAGGCCAAACACCACATGAAATTCTTTTCAAAGAACCACCTAAAATTGATAATATCAAGACCTTTGGCACCTTATGCTACCCATGGCTTCGGCCTTATGCCAAGCATAAACTTGATACAAGATCCACCCCATGTGTTTATATTGGTTTCTCAGCCAAATACTATTCTCATCAATGTTATGACCCTATGTCCTCCAAGATTTATCTCTCCCGAGATGTTCTGTTCTGTGAAAATGAATTTCCATTTAAAACAATTTTTTCAAACTTAAAGCAGAATTTCAAAATTGACTCTTGGGACATCATTGATCAACAAAAAGATACAAATTTATTGGTTTCAAATAACAACTCTCTTGACTGCTACAGGCTGCCTACACCCATTTCTATTCGACAAGCAGAGGACCTCCATGTCTCAGGTACAATCTCAACCCATTCACAGCCTATACAAAATACTCCTACCACTGTCAATGACAATCAGCCTACCCACACAACCTCTCCCTCAATATCAGCACCGGATCCTCAACCTCATCCTACAGCTTCTCTCTCTATACCAGAACCAGATCCCACACACACTAGCCTACCTCAACCTGCGCCTGATCACAACCGACCCCAACCTAATGTTTCAGAAACAAACTGCCATCCCATGATAACTCGATCGAAAAACAACATTACCAAACCCAAAACCTTTGCTGCAATTACCACTGACAAATCACTTTATACATTACCCACCACTTACAAACAAGCTTTGAACCAACCGAAATGGAAACAAGCCATGATCCAAGAACATGAAGCATTGGTTAAGAATCAAACTTGGGAACTGGTACCGTATGATCCATCTCAAAATGTGGTAGATTGCAAATGGCTCTTTCGAGTTAAATACAAATCAGATGGAACACTTGATAGGTTCAAAGCTCGGCTAGTTGCGAAAGGATTTACACAAAGGGAAGGTCTCGATTATCAAGCAACCTTCAGTCCAGTGGTGAAACCAGCTACAGTTCGACTTGTACTAGCCATTGCTACACAAAATTCATGGCCGATACGACAATTGGATGTTAATAACGCCTTCTTACAGGGAACTCTTGATGATGTTGTATACATGAGACAACCGCCAGGATTCACAAACTCTGCTAATCCTTCATATGTTTGTAGATTGCAGAAGGCGATTTATGGTCTGAAACAGGCACCCCGTGCATGGTATATGGAACTAACGAGATATCTAGTTAGTGTTGGCTTCAAATGCTCAAGGTCAGATTCTTCTTTGTTCATCTTTCAACAAGCTGCTTGCACAATCTATCTATTGATCTATGTTGATGATATAATCGTGACTGGCAATAGACATCGTACTATTTGTGATATTATTGATGGGTTGGCAACTCGATTTTCTATCAAAGACCTTGGACATTTGCATTACTTCCTTGGTGTTGAAGTTGTTCCATGTAAGGATGGCATTATCTTATCTCAGCAGAAATACATCTCTGATGTTCTCGAAGAAGCTAAAATGCAAGATTCAAAAGGTGTTGCAACACCTATGAGCTCCGACACTAATCTCATAGCAACCTCGCCTGATTCGGTTATTGATGGCTCGAATTATCGAAAATTGGTTGGAAAATTACAATACCTATCATTCACCAGACCAGATATAGCATTTTCGGTAAACAAGTTGGCACAGTTTATGCATTGTCCAGGCTTGCAGCATTGGCGAGCACTCAAACGGTTGTTACGATACTTACATCAGACATCTGAATATGGTCTACGAGTAGTCAGAGAGCACAATAATCGTTTATTTGTTTATTCCGATGCAGATTGGGCGGGTGATCCTGTTGATCGAACCTCCACAACAGGGTACATCACTTACTTCGGCAACACCCCCATTTCTTGGTCTTCTAAAAAACAAAGGGCAGTGTCTCGTTCATCGACCGAAGCTGAGTATCGTGCAGTGGCCTCAGCGGTTGCTGAAACAAACTGGCTTACCAATCTTCTCCAAGAGCTTGGCTATCCACTTTCTGCTCCACCAATAGTGCATTCCGACAATGTGGGTGCCACATACTTATGCAAAAATCCGGTGTTTCACAGTCGGATGAAGCATATTGCAATTGATTTTCATTTTGTGCGTGACCAAGTTGCGAGCAATAAGATTGAAATTCGACACTTACACACGGCTGATCAGGTTGCTGACTTACTTACTAAGCCGTTGCCTCGCTCAGCCTTTGATCGTCTGTTTAACAAACTGTCGATTGTCACGACAACCTACAGCTTGAGGGGGCGTAACAAAGCAATTGACTCCTAGTTATTTGACTTGTCTTACTCTTCTTGTTGTATACTTTGACTTAGTCTTTTATTCTCTATCAAACCGTTAGTATTTGAATTGATTTAAACTAGGTTTGTTAGTGATATCTAAATGGTTGAGATCACAATTGTATTTGTATATATATACCTTACAAGATCAATACACAGAATCACGTTTTCTATCATTTCCCTCTTGCTCTCAACTCTTTAATAACTAACTCACTCCTCACCTCCTCTCTCCTGCCCTTTCCTAACTACCAACTCCTACCCATAACCGAATGGAGACATCCCTTACTCGGTTACCCCTTGCCTTGCCCTTCTAGAATATACTTGCATAATAGGAGGCCTAACAGATTGTCATTTGTTGTTGCCGCTTTATTTTGTTTTTACTATGAGGTTCTGATTAATTATGTATCTATCGCAAATCCTGAAGGAATTGCCAATGTTCAGAAATCACTTGGATTAGGACTGGAAGAAAAAGCACATTCGCCGGCAAAGATTGATTTAAAATGTTTGTTTTGCTTTGTTATTGTAACTCTGGATATGACAGGACATTAACTGCCAACATTGGTATCATCTCGGAAGTGAAGACTCTTCACTTGCTGAGTTTTGAAAATGGAACCTCGAGGATGGTTACATTGTGCTTATGCCAATTTACACTTACATATGCTAATCTAGTATAATTTTGATTGGTTAAAGTACATATCTCACCTTTTAAATACTATTGGATATGAGAAACTAGAGAACACTATTCTTTGATCCTCTTTGAACTCCTAGTCCTTGACCTTTAAATATTATCTGAAGAGACTGGCATTGTGGCTGCTGCAAAATGTTGCTGTCAAGTCAAGTGTTCATTTTTTTGGATTATTTGGTATTAGATCATTGAAAGTTCCAAGATCAAACCAACACGAGAGCAATCTTTCATGAAGTTTCTGAATTCCCGAGTGATTACAATCTAATTCTGATTCTGGTATAGTCAAGTTTACTCTTTTGAAATCACAAGGAGTAAACAAGTATTAACTATTTTCTTAAAAGGTTTACTACTACATAAAATTTGGACAGGTATAAGATTGGAGAGGTGTAAGAGGTCTGGAATTACATGGTTCAGTATCTAATTAAATTTTTAACATGAACTTTAATCATGTGATAAGAAACATATTATTTAACTTAAAATAGGTTTGTGGAAGATCATATTTTCTTTGATGACAATAAATTAAGTCTAAAATTTGATATAATAAAACTCAAATAGTATATAGTCTGATCGGATAAAAAATTTGATGTCATTTTGATTGATTGAGTGTTGTTAGCAAATAACCATTTCATTTAGCATAAGTTAATGAGATGAAGTGTTTGCATAAACTAAGAAAACATGGTTGTTTGGTTTCATTTAGTTTTAACAAACAACACAAGTGACATTCAAAGTAAGATCTTTATACAAATATAGAAGTTATGTACAGAATTAAAGATTGATAAACTATTCATAGGGTTTGACTGTTGAAGTGATTTAAAGAATGATTATGACCTTACTCTTTACATAAATAGTGAAGTGATTTCGACCAAAGATATATCAATCTTTACATTTCAAGTAGTAATTCCAAAAACCAAGTATTATTTGCATTCAAGGGTAATGTCTTTAATTTGGTTTCCTTCAACTGTTGTGCTTCGAATATCTTTGGAATTAATCAAATCTTTAGTTGTTATTTATTCTTGTTTTGTTGGTTGTGGCTTGTTTATGATCAATATCTTTTTTAAATCTTTACAGACAGTACTTAGTTACAAAAATGAATAATAGGAGATGCTATCTTTAAGGCTCTGGCTTTTTTTGAGTTTTGGAATGGGGAATTGAATTTAATAAGAATGGTGATGTTGCTATGCTTGTATGTATTGTAACATCCCGTTACTGATGTGAAGGGCATATTGGTAATTTGGGACGGGGTAGGATTTCGTATTGCATATTATTGACTGAGCATTTTTCTGGCCTCTAATTATAGAGGAACGAGTTAATTGCACATGCATTTATAGGCACATGCATTCATGGCATTTCCGGCATTTAATTATGATCATGATTTTAACTGGTGAATTTGAGATAATTATGTTTAATTGTGATTTATTGGGAATTATGGAAAAAAAATTGAGTTTGAATAGTTGAATTAGAATGTTTTAGAATGATTGCCAGTTGATAGAGACCCATAGGAAATTTTCTGGAAAATTCGGAAGTAAATGTCCGGACCGAGATTTTCCGAGTGACAGACTAGTGGACTAATGGTACCGAAATAATTGTTCAATGGCAATGGAAAATTTAGATTATGATTTTAGGAATTAAAATGATGAGCCATCGGAAATATAGAGACAGAAATTAAAAGAATTCGAGGATTATATACCTTAGGTTTTGAATTTGCAGAAAACTCATTCTCCATTTTAGGGCAAACTTTCTCTTCTCCCTTCGACGATTTTCGTTTCCTTCCTCCTTCGAGTTTTTTGCTTGCTCCTTCTTTAAGATTGAAGATCAGCTAGAACCTTAGAGATGATGATGTTTGGTGTGGCTTTGGGAGGTAACCTTGGTTGTTAGAGGTTGAAGGAGATTTTCGAAGGTTTGAAGATTTAGGGCTTGATTTGGTAAGTGATTGACTTTAATATGTTTTTATTGTTGTTTAATGCATTTATGGTGGTTATTATGAAAGATTGGGGTAGTTGTGTTGGGTTATGGATGTATTTTAGAGAGAGAAACGTAAAAAGGGAATCGGAGAAGACGAACTAGGACTCGCACGTCGCGACGTGAGAATAATTGGACGTCGCGACGAGCGTACGCCGCGACGAACGAGACATCGCGACGAGTGAGCTTATACGTCGCGACAAGCCACTGTGTAGACGCCACGGCGAGCAATCCTTCGCCGCGACGAGGATGATTTTCTGAATTGATTTGGTTTAGTTTTTAGGGCATAAATTTTGGTGTAAACCTCCAATTGAGGTGATTCTGGATTCGTTATGAACTAGAGAAAGAGGTTTACAATTGAGGTGGAGAATAAAAGTTTGAATTTATATTAGTAGGATCTCTATTATTGAAAGAAAGCTGAGAATAGGTTTTTATTGTGACCTAAGAACTGTTTTATGATATTGGAGTATAAATTAGGAGACTTATGAAATGAATGGCATGCTCTTGGGGTCTTCAATGGATGATATTGACCTAGTAAATAGTGGATATTGGTTTTGAGGCCTTCTTTGAGATTAAGGGTGATGCCTTAAAGTGATAGAGTCTATAGTAGGAAAAATTGGTTATGAGGCAAAAGATAGTGAAATCGGGGTTTAGAGCCAGAAAGTCATGAACATGCATCGTACATTTGTTGATAAAGACATGTGCATTATTGAATTGTTTTGATTATGCATTTGGTAATGAGAAACTATTTGATTGTTATAGAGGCACTATTGGATCGGCATTCCACGGATATTGCTGGGACTTCCAGGCAGTAGCTCGGAAGTTGCAGGTGAGTAACCTAGTTGGTTCCTCAACCCTTACGTGTTAAATTTTATGCACTTATGTCATGTGGAGTTAAGGGCGGATTTGTGTGTTTGCTTTGGATTGACTTCGGACCATAGGTGTCCGAAATATTTGGAACTTGATATGGAAGTGTTAACTGTGGTACATGGCAATAATTTGATTTTTATTGCGATTTGAGACATGTGCATTCATGCATAAAGGCATGATCAGATAATGACAGTTGTGACCGGAGCAGCCAACGTATTTCAGAGCTTTAAGCTCAACGCATCAGGGCCTTGAGTCCAACAAAATTTTAGAGCCACAGGCTCAACGTATCAGGGCTTCAAGCCCACTGTAATCAGGTGCACGGTCACAACAATGTAATAAAACATATGATCGCTCTAACATATTATATTTGATGACCATTAAAAGATCCATTCCTAACCATCTGCTAAGTGGATTTCTGAACACAGACATAACGAAGGAGTTTCTTGATAATGTCTCCTAGAGGTACATAGTCTCACCTAATGTTAAGACAAGTTCCTTGATGAAAAAATTATTCTCCATGAGATATATAGGAGAGAAAGGGGAGTAATGGAGTACATATCGAGAATAATTCATCATCACAGCAGATTGAAGATGATGGGACTTCAATGCTTTGATAGCCTATTGCATTGTTGAGGAGGAGAATCTCAAGTCTGCTACTCCTATAGCCCTCGAAGTAGCTTAAGAGAAGAAAAAGATGAAGCTCGCTAAGTTCGAAGGTAAAAAGTTCAAATCTTCTCCGCATACTGATGTTGGTCAAACCAGTGCTGGTAAAGGTCCTAGGGATATAAAGAAACCGGTAGTATGAGGTTTAAAAGGAAAGAATGAGACCATCATGTTACTCTTTGGCTTGTCAATTATGAATCTAATTAGCGATAGTTGCATTAAGTACATGGTGGCTATTTAGAGGAGCATCTGATTAAGGTGCTTCCACAATACAAAGGTTCATATCTAGGATAAAGCCAAATAAAGTGAAGGAGAAACTGATGGTTCACATCAATAAAGAATTGGAAGTAATATCTATAGGGAATGTATGTATTGAACTTTGTTGTAAGGTTCATTTGAGTTTTGCACAACATATTTCATATGTGAAACTTTGATCAATTTTGGAAAAAGAGGGTTAATGTTTTGTATTTAATGCTTCTGTTGTACAGTTGTTGTTTAATGCAAAACATAATGGTACAACCTTCTTGTCATATGGTTGTATAGAATGTGTCTTACCCCGAATTAGATAAATGCTTCTTCATATCTTACTAAACAAGTTATGAAATAAAGGACCTTAGTGAATGAGAAGTCATACATGGTGTAGCATAAAAATTTAAGCTACATTTCAAGAGCTAGGGTTGAGAGATTGATCAAGGAAAGCATTTATCAATTTTAGATTATGGTGATCTGGGAACATGTGCTGATTGTTGAAGGGGTAAGTTGACTAATAAGAATATTGAAGTCAACTCATGCTTTTGAGTTGTTGATTCTGATACATACGGATATCGGTAGAACTTATACAGTTGCATTGTGCAATTCCAAATGTATTTTGAAATTTGTTGATGATTATTCCCATCATAGTTATGGGTTCTTGCTTAAAGACTGAAGATTGAAAACCAACTGGAAAAATTCATCAAGATAGTTAGATTTGACCGTGGAGGAGAATATCATGACAAACATGGTGTTTTAGGACGTTAAAAGGTCCGTTTGTTAGATATTTAGAATTAGTTAGAATAGTGACTTAATTCACTATGCCGATTGGTTATTAGAAAAATAGTGTGTTGTTGAAAGGCATGACTGCACCCTAAAGGACTTCAAGAAGTCAATGCAAAACAAGACTAATCTACCTAATTATTTAAAGTTTAGAAACACAGCCTTGCACACATTTGTGTAAGGGACTGCCCTACTTAGGTAGTATAATCTTTATAAAGAAAGATTGTATGCTTGTTCCGTTCATTGCTATTTAGTAAGATATCTCAATCACTTTAAGGCTATTGCTTTTACTGTAGAGAAGGAGAGACCAGAATAGTGGAATCATAAATAGTTAAGTTTATGGTATACGATGTCTATGATGATGGTGGGCTTTTTGACCCTTCAGATGATAGCATGGTGGATACTACAGTTATCATGTACTCGCTACTCATAAAATTAGATCCAATGGATCTAGATCTTTGTATCATATATGTACGAAAATAGGAACCCATACCTGTATTGTTGAATCCCGTTTTCAGAATCCAACTTCGAAGAAAACCAAAACTATTATCGCTTCATTTTCTTGCTCTGATACCACCTATGTTGGATCTTGTTTTCGGAATCCAACTTCGTGAAGAAAATCAAAACTATTATCGCTTCATTTTCTTGCTTTGATACCACTCATGTTGGGACCGAAACCCAACCGCTAAACAAAACCATGACACCTATACCCGAAAGAACGAATTACAAAGCGAAAGTGGGCCAAAAGCAAACGAAAAAACGAATGAACGGATGGAAACAAAAACGAAAGTCAAAGTGAGCGAAAACCAAAGAAATCAAATTGGATCAAAAAGTGAAGGAATCGAAAGCGCATGCGGAACCAAAAAAATCGAAAGGTTGCAATCAAACTTAAGGTCAAATTCTGACATCCGAAGACGCATACTTTAGAAGAAAACAAACAAACGCGTTGGAAAACTATAAAGACACACTTGGTCCAACTCAATCCAAATCGGTATAATTTTTTTTCTTTTTTTTCTCAAATTTATTCAAAGCAATTTATTTCCCAAATGGAATTCATCAATCCCTCAACCTCAATTCATTGCCACTTCAATTGCCAAAAGGACTTTATCAATCCAATTGAAATCATTCACACTCAAACTCAATTTATTTTCTTC
>JANPWT010000245.1:35697455-35708956 GCA_024678245.1 Erythroxylum densum | reverse complement strand
AATAACTTGAAGTAAAAATTTTATTAATAATTATAATTAAATATTAAATTGGTAATGGGGAATTAAAATAAAAAATAAAAAATTGTCACTAAAAGTTTTTAGCTATAAATATAAAATAGTCACCAAATATTTTTTCTATATTTCCCAAAATGTCTCTAATAACCTTTAGCTATGCTTCAAAAATTGTAGCATTTTGCTATGCAAATTAATCGTCGGTAAACATTATTACCTAGGCCTACGTTAATAAAGCTAATTACCTTTATCCATAAAAATAACATGTCACAATACGTTATTTGGGGCATTTTTTCCTCTCCTCTCCTATTCCTTATTACGACGAAGGAGTGACCGTAGCAAAATTAGTTAGGTGACGATTTCATGAAAATGTCATAGATATTTTTTTGCTACTGGGCTTTGGCAACTAATGGTTCGACGATTTTTTCCCATTGCAAAATAGTTTTTGTGACAATTTGTTGTCTTTTAACGATGAAATATTTCGTTGTCAAAACACTTCTCTATGTAGTGAATTGAATATAAAGACACAATATTATCCCCATATTTGTTATCGTGTGTGTAACTTATTGCTAATTTGCAGGTGCATTTCACTTTGCAACAAATCTTCCTTACCAAGTCTGCTCCCATTATTTGCAAGTGCATTTCTAATTTTTCAATGGTTTAACTCAAGTAGAAGGTTTTATGGCCATAATCAGTAAGGTTTGGGATTAAGAGGCATTTGGGTACAAAGCTTTTCAACTTATGCAAAAATTGAAGTTAGCCAAAATAACTATCAAGCATTTTAACAAAGAATGTGTTCAGGACTTAAAAGAGTTAAGTACAAGTTCAACAGTAGTGTTATATGGATCCACACAATGTTAGATTAAGGACTCTTGAAGTAGATCGATTAAAGAATTACCAAGAAACGTTAAGATTGTAGAGTTCAATTAACAAATAGAAAGCAAGATAGACATAACTTAAAGAAGGGGATATCAATTCTAATTTTTTTAGGCATCTTTGTTGGCTCGAAGGAATACTAATACTATCACTAAATTGAAAGATGAGGTGGGTAACATGATATCTAACTAGCAGGATATCTCTAACCACATTCAAGGCTGCTTTCTCAATTTAATGAGGAGCACTGAAGTTCAGCAGAGTGAAATTGGGGTTGGCAATGTTCTGGAGTTCTGTCCAAACCAGTCACTCTTGGTGATGCTCAATGCCCCTTACACTGCTTAACAGGTGAAAAAGGTGTTGTTTCGACTATATAGTTCGAAAGTGCCTGGTCTTGATAAGTATTCTGTGGGGGTTTTTTCAACAAACATGGGACATCACAGGCCCTCTCTTAACCGGTGTGGTGTTGGAGTTCTTTTCTTCTGGCTCATTACTAAAGGAGTTCAACCATACTTTCATTTTTCTAGTTCTTAAGATGGACAGCCCAAGATGATTACAGAATATCGCCTAATTTCTTATTGTTCAACTGTCTATAAAATTATCACTACATTACTAGCAGATAGATTGAAAGTAGTGTTGTCAGAGATGGTCAATTTGGCATAAGGTGCTTTTTTGTCATTGAGAAGCATCAGTGACAATATACTAATTCTTCAAGAGTTGTTGGGGGAGTATCATACTAGGAAGTATATTAAGAGTTGTGCATTGAATCTTGAATTATATAAATCTTATGATACTATTATTTGGGAATATTTGAAAGCTTGTTTAAAAGCCACCGGCTTACCTGATAGATCAGCAATGTATACAAACTACGACGATGAGTGTGTTAGTGAATGAGATTCCTGCGAGATCTTTTTTTAATACTAGAGGGATTAGGCAAGGGGATCCACTTTCCCCTTACCAATTCGCTTTAGCTATGGAGGGATTTTCAAGATTTGTTTCTAAACTTGTGGTTAGCAATGGTTTGTTTCAATACCATCTTAAATGTAGGGATCTGAAAATGTCACACTTGCTCTATGCTGATGATGTTGTTCTATTTTGCAAGGATGAACCTCAAATTATTATGATGATGATGAACATGGTATACACATTTTCTGGTTGGTAGGGGATGAAGATAAATGAGCAGAAGAGTGGCATATATGTGTCCTCCAATCTTAGGAATCTTGAATAGATAAGCAGTATGGTGGGGTTTGCACTACAAGAAACTCCTTTTCACTATTTGGGAGTTCTTATTATTTCGGGTAAGCCTAAGTATTCAGATTTTGTTCCATTGTTAAAAAAACTAAAATCTAGAATCTTTGCTTGGCAGAACAGATCCTTGTCATTAGTTACTAAAGTCATCCTCATTACTTATATTTTGAATGGTATGCATGTCCACTGGGCAGCTCATATGGTAATTCCAAAGAGAATGATCAAGGAAATGGAGAGGTTACTAAAATCATTCCTATGGTATGGTAAAACAAAAAATAGAAAAGAGGTCAAAGTGAAGTGGAGTGAAATTATTCTTCCAAAGAAGCATAGGGGATTAGGGGTCATTTCGACTACTCAAATGCAACAAGCTTTGCTATTAAAAAGGATTTGGAGATTATTTGTAGATAAGGAAGCTTTGAGGGGAAAATGGGTACAGACTTATCATCTTAAATCTCAAAATTTTTGGTAGCTCCAATAAAACCGTGAATATTCATAGATTTTTAAGAGCATGTTGAACCTTAGGGAGTAGATTTATCCTTGTGTGAAGTATAGGGTAGGGGATGGAGAAGACATATAGCTGTAGTATGATAACTAGACTGAGTTCAGTCCTCTTCGACTGCGTAATGACTTACAAGTGTTAAAGAGTAGGATTCCTAAGGAGGCTAAAGTTGGATGGTTCATCCAAGAAAATGATAAGATCTGTAATATTAGACATTTTCAATTACTGGAGAACAAGTTACTTGAGCTGCCTACTGTATGAAGGAAGGACAAGTTGATATGGACTTTACATGCTAGTGGGATATTCAATGACGAATCGGCTCATAATCTACTGTTGGCACCAATGGAGTCAGTCCCGAGCGCAGAAAACTATATGGAAGCAAGTGTTGAGTCCTAAAACTGCCATTGTCTTGTGGTTAGTTATAAAGAACATATTAAGAACTAGAGATCGATGGTTTGAGAGTTACAATCCGCTATGTGTCTTATGTAAATAAGTAAATGAGAGTAAAAATGATCTATTCTTCAAGTGCAGTTATAGCAAATTTGTGTGGAGCACAATTTTGAAAATGATTCGACTTCCAAGGTTCTCTTTTGATTGAAATGAAACATTAAAATCTATCATTCAATACTCCAACTCATATCAGAAGGATGGATTAATCATCAAGATTTCTTTTCAGACAGTCATCTATTATAACTGGCGAGAAAGAAATAGAGGAATCTACAATGCAATGTAATCATGATATTCGTGGAAGGTACGGACTGACTTGAAAAGAACAATTAGCTTCACCGCTGGATTGTCAGAGATTGAATTTTCTTGCTATTCCGTTCTGTTTGCCAGTGAAGAAGTGTCGAATCAGGTGACTTATTGACACATGTCCTGACAAATGCATGTTAAGTGGATTACCTTTCGGCTTCTTACAGAACCAGAAAAGTCAAAACTTCTGCGAACTTGCGCTCCAAGAACAATGATCTTTTTGAGTCTTTGACGAGAATTACTCATGTGTCAGAGACAGTTCAGCAATCTTGACCTGTAGAAGGAAACTTTCAGAGTTGATCAGATCCATCTTTATTGCTCTTTGTCCTAAAGCTTGTCATTTGCGATAATGTGTTCTAAATAGGTTGAAGTAGTTCTATCGATTTCACTAAATCTAAATACTCACAAGCTTAGTTCCACAACTAGGTAGATCATTCATCATAAAGATGATCATCAAAATCTCAATTGGGCATTTGAGTGTAGACCCCGTTGCGATTAGAGTATTAGTTTAATTTTCATCCTCGTGTATATTTGGCAATATTTATGTGCCATACTATCCTTTAAGACTTGCCTTAAGATACTCAAAATTAGAATTTAATTTTTTTACTTTTGATTTTTATAATTTTGTTAGAATTGGATAATAATTATTTTAAGATATAATATTTTTATAATACAAGGAACTTCCCTTTCATCCAATAAAATATGAAATTAATACATTTTGATCAATTAACCCACCTATTACATCAAAATTTAGCAAAATTAATAATGCAATAACTATGTTAAAATCACTTTCAAATTCACATTGATACGTAGATCACTGAAGCTTCATAAATATACTTGATGACTTTTCCTCTTCTCCCACAAAATGCATGCATTGTAACCTTGCAAATTGCCGTAAGCTTGTGTGCATCAACACACAAAGTCCATAAGTCTACAAACGTGTGTTTCAAATATAATATCTTTGAAAAAAAAATATTGGTTGACGATTACAGCTATTTAGTACGGTGGAAATAAGTTTGTCATTAATGTTTTACTTAAAAAATAAATAGAGTGATAAATAAACATTAACGTGGGTGTCTCCACAGCACTATGTTTCTTAATTGTTTTCTCATCAACCACTTTCATAAAATCTACTCACAACATCAGGCAGACGCTAAATCAGAATTTTTACTTGAAAGTCTAAATTAGAAATAAAATTTTGTTCAACAAATTATCCATTACAATCGTCATTGGAAATAAAAATAAATGCTGTTGAATTACATGTAACAAGCATATTTGGTGAGAGAGTAACTTTAGACTTGTTCAAAACGCTTAATGTTTCAGAGATTAAGTATTGTCTTCTGTAATTTTAGCTCCTATGTACCCTAAGGTTTGAACAACTTCGCGGCGAATTGCTTAATTTCAAAGCTTAAGTAAGCACTCAGATGAAAGGGAAGACCAATAAATAAACAAATCATGAAAGAAAGTACGTATCGGGGTTGATGAGATGGTCCATGTAGAAGCGCTGAGTCTGTCCTAACAGCTCTCCTCTATTCTCCTATTTGGAAGCACCGAATACGGCTTGTTCAATTTACTTGAAACTTCTGATACAATCATTTTGTCGAGCTGTCTACAAACTTGATGTGTAAATTGACCTTGCATCGGCTGGTGACTCCCACTACCGGAGGTGATGACATACCAAATCCCTAATTTTGGTGGTTCGGGTAAATGGTGAAAGACACAGATGGGTTTGTTAACCCTACGTAGAAAACATAGCGTATGGTTGTGAGATGGGAGCCTAGATTTTATGTCTAATATTATGGTGTCTTATTATGTCTAATAAATCTCAGTCATTTATTTATGTAAGTTTCGTGTAGGTCCCGTGTGGATTCCGCAAAATAAATGACTGAGATTTTATGAGACAGAATGAGACAAGGTAATATTGGACAGAGGATCTTGTACCGTGAGATGGTTGCAAGAACGGCTTACCTAGCTATTACTAAAGTGTTGTTGGTTTGCTATTAAATATGTAACTTTATTTTTGTATCTACTCCCATTTAATGAAATTACTTTTAATTTATAAAAAAAAAAGCATATAAAAGATAAAAACAATGCTCGGGGCATATGGCCCGTACGTGAATGAAGACAAAAAGGATATGGAAAAAACATCCTATAAATTGTTCAATCATTCAACAAGAAAATTTAAGAACAAAATCAATCTTCTATGACCATTCCAAAGGGACCCAATTGAGGATACTAGAATTTCTTGGTATGGGAACTGGGTAAGTAAGCAATGAGACATGTTCACATGACCCTCCTTGTCCCCATCTAGAGAAGCACAGCGCAGATGAAGCCATACCAGGTTGCTCCTTCAATGAGATAAACGTTAAACCAAAGAAGGAAAATAAAAGAATACAAATTAAACAACACAATCCTATACCCTACCCTCTTCCAAACCCACTTTTATTGAAGAATTTTGGGCAGGTGTTCTATGTTCCCTTCAACATGTGCTTGCTCATGTGAAACCCACATGACTCCCATACCCATTTAACCAATTTGTCAGCTCCTTCCCTTTCAATGTGAAAGCAACAGCTTCTACTTCTAGCTAAACGAAATAGTCGTTGTTATTGCAAAGACTAACCAAAAACAATTATGATTATTTACAGCAGATAATTGATTGTGTCGAATAGAACATTATAACAAACACTTTCTTGTCACTGTCGTTGTGTTTATCAACAAGTTAGACACTTGACTTTGTTTAATGTCTGATTATGATGTCAACTTCCAAGTAATTGTTCTAACAAACTTTCTTAATCAATTCAATTCATGTCTAATTTCTTTCGGTATTTCAATGTAATCCCAATTAATTAGTTGTTTTCTACTTTGTTATGTCATGACTGTTTGTCCCAAGATGAAAGGCGTTGATTTTCTTTTTAATTTTTTAACAACATTTGTTAATAATAAGATGATTTCTTTACTAACAAAGGACTAAATATAAAGTTTGAGATGTCTTTACAAAAAATTCATATTCCCTCTAAAAATCTCAAATCCTGAAATTGAAAGTTAAATCGATTTAACTTAAACTTGTTTCACTGTTTAATTACACACAAGGACATGATGAAATATCTTCATATTGTAAATTTTTATGGATTATACCTACTCCAATATTCCTCCTTAAATATTATAAATTATTAATTGAATAAGGCTTGTTACATTTCAATGGTCAACTTGGTAGTACAACACAAACTTAAAAGACCAGAGACTATTTAATGGCACATGCCCAAAGTCAACAACACGGGAATCGACCATAATTCTCATTTCTAGTAATTAAGTATGTTCAAATTAATTCATAACACTAATTAAACTATATCAAACTCCTAATCACATGAAAGGATCCTGGGTAGTTTCGATAGGTACTCAGTCGCACGCCGCATATCAGGGAAAGACCAAAAACAATACTTTAATTCATATGTACAATTCATCTATCATACATAGAATTATATAGTATATAGTTTGAAGTTTATTAATTGTATATACTAATGTTTTTGGCTGAAAGTGTCCACTGGGGTGGTCGCTATCTCATATAGCACATGACCGGAGGCACTCCAAAAGGATGCAATCGAATTAATTAGCTTACTATGTGAGGTAATTTAATAATAAAGAAGAAGTGGAGTGGTGTAAAAGGCATTATAAAAAGTAATTCTGTATTGAAGGAACTCAATCGTTGATTATTTCTTACAAATAGGATTTCCAAAAATATTAAAATACTTTTCTTCTTATATACTTGAAATTTTCAGTAAATAGATAAATGGATAGACATTAGCCCGTTAGTCCACATACTTGAATTACAACACATAAAAAACAGATTGCCTTTTAACTCTAAAGTCTCTTCTCTAATTTTGAACGGTGAATGACATGCAAATTTTAGGGATTTCATACTCTGTTGATCTACCTTCCACTACTTAATGATCTACAGAGTGCTAATGTCATTTCCTGGTCTTTAAACCGAAATGAGGTTTTCTCTAATAACTCTTGTTATCAACTATTTAGAGAATAAAAGGCTGATGTGCCTTGGTTCAATCTTTTAAAGAGAAACAATGTTAGTCCTAAGGCTTCTTTCGTTATGTGACTTGTAATCAAAAATAGATTTCGAACTAAGAGTCAATGGTTTGACAATTCTAACACCACTTGCTTACTTTGTGATATTGTTGTTAAAGACAGGGAATACTTATTTTTTTAATGTCCTTATACTAAGGCAATTTGGAATAGAATCTTACATACCCCATAATCTTTCTGGTTATAATTGGGAGCAGACATTAAATTGAGTCATAGCTAATTCGGAAAGGAGTAAACCCAATGATGTTCTATTCAAAGCAGCATGTACAATTGTCATATACAACATATGGAAGGAATGAAATAGTAGACGGTTTACTAATAAAAAGGTAGAGAAATATTTGCTTATGGATAGAGTTATCAACTTTATCAGAGCTTGCTTGTATGCTAAATATATAGAGGAATCTCTATCTTTGGATGTGGAGAGAATGTGGGGCTTGTAATTTTTATGTTTTCATAATAAGGCTTATGTTCTATTTTTTGGCTTCTTCCTTTAGCTTAGATAATTGGGCTTAGTTCCCTTTATAAGACTAGGCGTCTAGCATTGAACTCATTGTAGTGTTGATCTAGTTTCTACTATAAATTTCCTCATTCCTTTTTTTTTAAAAAAAACCTTTACTTTTTATTAATATTTAAAATTATTGTTAAATCCTCACTGCTGATTGTATTTTGTAACTTAATTAGTTAGTTAGATTGGTTCTTTAGATTATATGATTTTCTCTCTCTTACTTGTATATAAGTTGTACTTGTAACAAGGTTTTAGAGTGAATGTAGTTTCATTTTTCTCCACATTCAGTTTCTATCATTCTTTTTTTTTCCTTTTCTCTCTATCGTATTTCTTCACATGTTATTAGAGCTTTTGGAGCTTTAGGGTTCCATTCTTCAAATCCTCGGGATAATTTTTTTTTCTTGATTCCTTTTTCAATCCTCCAATATATTGTTCGATTGAGTCTTTCTGTTTGTTTCGATCCTTTCCTCTGCTCTAAATCGATCAAAAATATTGAAAGATGAGTTCACCAACCTCTTCGATTTCATCTATTCCACCTGGAGAAGATCCTTCATCTCATTTTTTCATTCAGCATTCTGACAATTTCATCACAATGATTGCATAACTAAAGCTCAATACAAGCAATTATGCAACCTGGAGCAAATTGGTTGTTCTTACGTTGTCTATACGCAACAAGCTAAGGTTTCTAGACGGACCTATTTCCAAACCTATCAATCTAACTGATCCTCTCTTCCCTGCCTGGATTAGATGTAATAATCTAATCATTGCTTGGCTCCTTTGATTGATGTCGCCTTTGATTGCATCGACAGTCTTCTACATTGATACTAACTTGAGGATTTAGGAGGTGTTGAAGAAGAGATTCGGCCAGCCTGATGATGTTTGAGTATGCAAGTTGCAGTACGAAATCTCTATAGCTCATTAAGGTAACAGACCAATGGATGCTTATTATACTGACTTGAATGTTCTTTGGGAGGAATTACGGCATTACAAGCTAGTTCCACATTGTAAATGTGGCAACTGCAATGAAGAATGTTTATGACCTTTTGTTCACAATCATGACAAAGATAGATTGTTTAAGTTCCTTAATGGGCTTAACGAAGGATTTTCTTTTCAGAGGTTGCAAATTCTTATGCAACGACCTCTACCAAGTTTGGATGATGTTTACAATGTTCTTACAAGGGAAGAGTCACAAAGAACTTTGCAAGCTATTTCTCAACCCCTTTTTGAACCAGCGACAATGGTTGTTTCTAACAACAACAAGCCTTCAACCAGTAACAGTGATTTTAAGAAGAAGGAGAGGAATGAACTGATTTGTTCATATTGTTCAAAGAAAGAGCATATCAGGGAGAAGTGCTACAGACTGATAGGTTTTCCAGCTAACTTCAAATTTGCAAAGGGAAGAGGAATTAGTGTTAACATGGTGCAAACTGCTATGCCAGTTGGAGACAGTGTTGGTAATGAAGATCATTCTTCAAAGTTGTCGGAGATGGCTTTCTCATTCACTCAATAGCAATTCCATAAACTGTTGAATTTGTTGGATGAAAAATCACAGCCTCAAGTACTAGGTTCTTTTTCAGTTGAAAAGCAAGGTCAAGCATCTGCCTCTACTAGTATTTCCAATAGCCATCCTAATCAATCTTACCCAGCTTTTGGAGGTAACAAAATTTTAACCCTTATGCTTACAGTGCAATTTCTCTACCTAGAAATCAACATATGTTTCTCAAAATAAACATGTTGATAAGTTCTGGATAGTAGACTCTGGTGTAACAAATCATATTTGCCATGATGTCACTTTGTTTACTTCTTGCCATCCAATTTCTCATCAATCTATGTCACTTCCTGATGGTACTAAAGCTTCTATTTCACATGTTGGAATAGTTTAGCTGGGATGACATCTTATCCTTAGGAATGTCCTTTGTGTGCCTAATTTTGTTTATAATTTGTTATTTGTGAGACAACTATCTTCCTCTCATGCCTGTGTTTTCGTCTTCTTATCTAATTCTTACATTATTCAGGGCTTGTCACCATGGATGAGGATTGGAAATGCTAGACAAAAGGAAGGCTTGTACTTTCTTGAACAAGATTTCATTTGGGTTTCCTCTTCACTTAGTGCAACTGAAGTCAATCCTTGTATTTCTCTTGTTTCTAGCAATTCTTGTACTCATAATAAGGTAGCTAATACTTTTGATGTTTGGCACTATAGATTAGGACACATTTCTGATTCAGTCTTGAAAAAGATCCATGATATTGATCTATCTGTTTCTGTTTCTTATAATACCATTTGTGAGACTTGTGTCAAAGCTAAACAAAAAGGTCTGTCGTTTGCTACATATGAACAAAGTACTATAAAACCTATTGATTGGTTCATTGTGATGTTTGGGGTCTTTATAATATTGCGGCTCTAGGAGGTTTTCATTATCTTCTCACATTAATAGATGATTTCATAAGAGTCACATGGGTTTATCTCATGAAATTTAAATCAGATGTTGAGTTTCTTGTGCCCTCTTTTTTCAATTTTGTTAAAACACAATTTGGCCATATCATCAAAGAATTTAGAAAAGATAATGCTCCTGAATATAATATGACTTCCTTCTTTGCTCAACATGGAATTTTGCATAATCATTCTTGTGTCCAAACACCGCAACAAAATGTAATAGTTGAACATAAACATCAGCATCTTCTTGTCATTGCTCGACCTCTTTTACTTCAATATGGTTTGCCTTTATAACTTTGGAGAGAGGATATATTGACAACTTTTCATATCATCAATAGGACTCCTTCTTATGTTCCTCATTTCAAAACTCCTTATGAAAACTCTTTCACAAAGTGCCAAATTATTCTATGTTAAATGTTTTTAGTTCCCTCTATTTTGCGTCTACTCTAAAAGCTCATAAAATAAAATTTGCTCCCAGGTTAAGGACCTGTGTATTCGTTAGGCATCCTCTAGGAGTGAAAGGTTTTTTATTGTATGATATAGGCAAGAAAGAAGTCTTTGTGTCTCGTGATATTATTTTTCATGAAAGAATTTTTCCTTTTCTCAAGTCACAATCAACTTTGTCCTCTTCTTCTTGCCCAACATCTTTTCTTGTTGTACCTTCATTTCCTTTTAATAAAGTTGCATCAGATTTTACTACAAATCTTGTATCACCTGCTTTATCTTGTGAAATGCCTAATGTTAACTCTTCATAATCCTTTTCTGTAGTACACACATCATCACAATCACCTTACGCCTTGCCCCCATCTTTACAACCCTTTTCAGTCCCTGTCTCACCTATACCTTTTCACAGCCTAACTTATTACCCAATGCCCCGATTTCTTCACAAACAAATCAACCTTTATACCAAAGTTATGAATACCCTAATTTTTTTAAAAATTACAAAATAGTTCATTATCATATTGTATAATTGTAGTTTATTTAATTTAGCCTTTTTATATCTTATCCATTTTAGTTTATATATATATTTATTATATTTTAATTATTTCTATATATAATAATTATCTATATATAATATATAT
>JANPWT010000245.1:35667920-35679837 GCA_024678245.1 Erythroxylum densum | reverse complement strand
ATAATAATAATAATCACAATAATAATGATGATGATGAGTTTAATAATATAATCAAGAATAAAAAATAGCTTATGTGGGGAAGGGATATTTCTGTCATTTCGTTATATGTTTTGTTTTTATTCTTACAACAAAAATTTTCATATCACAGTCTTGAAAAGAACAAAAAATTTCTGTCCTTATCTTTCGAAGACGAAATAAAAATAAGTAAAGACAGTAAGCAAATACGCAGAAGAACATAATTATTGTGTCCTATCCTCCGTCTTATGGTTCTATCGTAGGTTAGGTCAGAGTTTTTTTTTTCTTTTTAGAATATGATTAGGTTTAGACTTACCTTTCTTCCTACTAAATTAAGGTTTCGATGTTCATGTACTACGTTCTAAAGTTAATGAATCTTAAAACTTGAATAACCACACAAGTGAGACATTACAGCTACTAGTAGCTCCATTCTTCCTATCCGTCGCTCGGTCTTAAAATAGAAAAAAAAAAAACACTTTATAGAATTCATTTTATTTATCAAGTATATTTAAAAAGCTATTGAACTTAAATGCCCAATTAACCCTGACAGCTGATTGACTCTGTAGCTTAATTTTTGTCACAAATGAAATTTAATAGAAAACTCCAAAGGCAATGGGCTGAGACATTGCATAAAACGTTCTTATATTCCTTGAACCAGTATGACTTGGACTTGGACCCATTTGTTTATGCAATTAGCTTACAACTTGACAAACTCGGACCCTTGTCTCCTCTGCAAGAAGCTTTCTTGTGCTAATAAGGTTGCCAGTTGTCAGTTGACAGTTGCAAAGACGGGTTATCGAATTGAAGGTTTTACTAATTATCGATTTAACCGGTTTAACCGATTCAATCATTGGTCAAACCGGTGCAACGTTTCATAATTATGCAATAATTATATTTAATTATATATAATATTAATAATATAAAAATAAAAAAAATAAAAATAAAAAAATAAAAAAATAAAAATGTTATTGAACCAGTGGTCGGACCGGTCAAACCGGACCGATCCGACCGATCAATTGACCGATTTTGACCGATTCTCACTGATTTAATTAAGAACCGATTTTTAAAAATAAACCGGACCGAATAATCGACCGGTTATCGATCGGACCAACCGGTCCGATCCGTTTTTCAAAACAGAAAACAAAACCATAGGAGATTTGGTCTCATAATCATATTCATTCCCAATAAGTTTTTCCAGGCGTGTTGAATTTTTTGAGTTACTTTCAAGGATACACCCTGCATGACAAAGAACTGGCTTGTATCCACCAAGAATAACAGGTTAGATTCATTTTAAAATCATGAATATGGCTACTTTCATAGGTATTGATGTTTTAAAAATTGGACTAAAAGTTAAACCGATAAATCAATAAATTTAAGATTTTAAAGATTTAATTATTCGTAGTAAAATTAAATAAAAAATGAATAAAATTAAAATTTTTTAAATATGATTAAAAAATATTCTCTATTCATCGAATAATTTAAAGTTTATTTGCAAAATGACATTAATAAATAAAAATGAATTAATTTATTTTGATTTATAAAATTGATCAATTTACAAAACTGATTAATTAACTCATAAATTTGTCGATTTATAACAATAAAAATTATTAAAACAAATCAAATAGAAAAATTAAAAACTAAATTAGAGAGTAAGCCGGTTCAAAATTTTTATGATTGAATCGGTTGAGTTTTTAATCATTAATAAGAATAACATTTAATCTTACTAAATTTATTTTATAGATAACTGCTGGTATGCATAAAAATTTAAGTATTCATTCTCTTCCAAGAAGTGAATATGAAAAAGGAAATTTTATTCATCAATTTTACTCCCGAGATATCAAATTTAGGAGAGGGGAATACAAATCATTTTAGTCAATCAAGTAATAACTTTCTTCGTTTTGTAAGCTTTTTCTTAGAAAATAATTATGTGAAGAGAACTTGACTACAAAATTATTCGTATATTTCATTTCTACATACATTAACATGTCCCTTCCTCACTTAAAATCCCAACTTTTCAGTATTGTCTAGATGAAAACACTATATATCCACAAAGCTTAAGCGAAAAAAACAGAAAGGAATTACTCAAGCAGATAATGACGTTGCTCTGTGAAATGACTTAATCTTGCTCTACTCATATGGTAGGCACAGCAACTTCATTAAATAATGTAGATGTACATCAAGACTATATCGATAAATTGAAATTACGTGCATTGAGCTGTTGGGATTAGATTAACAAACGTTTACATATTATTTGCAAGTTATACACAACAAATGTGTAGGAGACAAACATAAAGTATGATTAAAATATCGATATGTTATTTACAAGTTAAACACAACAAATATGTAGGAGATAAGGATAAAGTGGGAGACTTATGAAAGAATATAATTTCTGTATTACTCCCCCTTAAGTTGAGAGTGAGTAACTGTCATTAAGCATAGTCTCATGTATACATCAATCAACTGAATCTTAGAAAACTTATAAATAAAAATTCAAAAAGCCTAAACAATAACTCTTTCGAACCTCGTTTTTGTTTTTCGTTTTAATAAATAACACCAAACTATACTTCAAAAATATAAAACACACAATTCCTGTGTCCCTTGAAAATTTTCATATTTGGGCTTATTCCTTGTCACATTATCTCGGTCATCAATTATTTGGTTAATTTTTTTATCTGAAGCAAATAACTTATCCTCAATCTGAACAGAACTAACCAAGATCACATTTTATTTAAAACATAACAACATAATGGAATCATTCCGCTAACATTTGGTATGTCTTGAACCCTTTCCATGCTTCACCAAAACCTATCAAAGAGAAAAATACAAACCTTGTGCAAGAGAGATTAATGGTAGAAGAACCTTATGCTTTTCCACCCACACACACACTAAGTATGTATCTCATTCAACAATCTCACCTTATGTCATATATTACGATATGTTCTACCCTAAGGGGTAGAATAGGCTAATTGTCTCATTGTTAATGGATAATATGAACTATAGTTTAATGGGCCAACATATAGTAATTAGGGTACTACCATGTGCCCCAAATTCAATTAGCAAATTAACCATCCTATTATTGTTATTAAATATATATTAGGCAATTCGATTGTGGTTAGGCATATGGAATTAATGTTGTGATTATATTAGTCCACATATATATATATTTCTAACACAAGGTTGTTGGAAGCACCTCCGCCGGTTAGAAATGACGTGGAAGAAGCGATTGGCAACATCTTCGGCTTGGTAGTCATGTTGCCAGCATGGCCAATCCAGCCTTTTACATTATTTTTAATTATAATTATTGATAACATTTTTAATAAATGCTATGTTATTGTACCTTTTACATTATTTTTAATTATAATTATTGATGGCACTTTTAATAAATGCTATGTTATTGTACATGATGTTTAGATTTTAAAAAAAATTTAGTATACAAAATATAATTAAAAATAATTAAAAATTTGAAACATTGTATATAAAAATAAAATATCATTAAATATTAATTACAAACGTTAACAAAAATACTTATGTACAAACTAAGACTCGTTTTCACTGTCACTATTTACATAATTCGAGTCAAATAATTTTTTATTAACTTTTCAAGCTTGGCCAAATTTTATTCATTACGTTATAACTTTTGTTCATTATATTTTAATTTAGCCTTAAGTGACTAGTTCTTCTCTCGAAGACGGTCAACATATGCTGGTTTTGATGATGATGAAGTAGTTGGCTTAGGGCCAAATCTAAGACTTTTGATGTATTCGGATCTCGTACCAAGCACGTTGTCACAAATGTCATCTACATTTGGCTTATTTCAGTTAGACAATGATGTTTGCAAGAACACCTACATCTTATTCTAAAATTTAAAGCACATTATTGCAAATGTCATCTACATTTGGCTCATTTCCGTTAGACAATGATGTTTGCAACAACGCCTACATCTTATTCTAAAATTTAAAAAATAAAATCAATATTCAATTCAAATATTATTAATTAATACTACATAAATAAATAAACATAAAGTTAAAACAAAATTTTATACTTACATAATTATTATGCGATTCTTCAGACCTCCAGTTTTCTCCTTTCTTATAATATGTCAGTTTTTAGATTGTAATCCTATCACATTCTCTCCATGTAGTTCCTTCTGACTCTGTTTTATGAAAAAAAATTGAAAACACAATAAATCATATTGTATTTACTAATATAATTATAACTTCTAAACAAAGAACTTAGATATTCATTTCGTACGACAACAAATGATTTGGAGCCTTGATTGTGAGGAATTTTCATCTTCTCACATTTTTCTTAAATAAAAAATAGTCATTAAATCGAGTAACAAGATTAATAGAAGCAAATACGAAGGGAAAGAAAATGATCCTAAAGTTTGGGAGAGGCCCGATAATCACACAAACTATTCCAATTTTTTGGAGACATCCTTTCTGAAACATGTTTTCTTGTCTCCTTATCCAAAGGAAAAGATTTGTAATATTTATGCAATCAATAACAATAATTCTTGGTCTTTTGTTTCAACAACGACGTCACACTGCTTGAAACATCAAAGTTGTCGATATCAACAATGTTGAGCTTCATATGTGAACAATAAGTAAAAGTGAAATTAATCTTTAAATAAGGAAAATATAATTAAAAACATTGAAAATTTATCAAAACTTTTTCCAAAGCAATTTGTAGTAAGTTTTCTTCCTCCAATTACTTGACATGCTTAAGGCAAGACAATTCAGTCCTGGCAATTATCCCCAACTCACTAAACAATTTTGTTGATTAGATCTTGTCAATAGGGCAACCTTTCGTGGTATCAATATATACAGATAACTTGTTGTTCATTACAACATTTATGCATTGCAACTCATAACTTTTAGTTATACCTCTAACTCTTTTTCTGATGGCGGTATTAAAACATGACAATAAAAGAATAATGATAAGCAAAAAACACATTAAACATGTAAATATATTTTTGAGCACAAGTTTAATTATAGTTAGTAAAGATTAACAGACCTGAAGATCTTTCAATACGAGTTGAGGTAGATGGAGGTTGTTGTTGACTGGCTTCATTGGTAGATGAAGTCAATTGTTGTTAGTGGCTAGGGTTTAATTGATCTAGTTATCGCAGGGGAGGAATAATTTCAATATTTGCCACCTTCTTCCCTTTGTTTTTATCAAATGCCATTATATTGTATTTATATAAATTCAAACATCAACAATATGCATAAGTATAAATCAAACATCAATAATCTGCATTAATACAAATGAATGTATTTATTTATTTACACAGTCGTGTATCTTCTTACACAGACACGTAAGAAGAAACATAACCGTGTAAGTTAAGTTCTTCCACGGTCGTGTAAGAAGCAATATGACTGTGTAAGATGCAATATAACCATGTAAGAGGATAAACTTACACGGCCATATATCTCTTATATAGTCATGTTGCTTCTTACACGACCATGTATCTTCTTCCACAGCCGTGCAAGTATTAATATACTTATTTGCAAAAGTTGGATACTAAATTTTTTTAAAAAATCTCCTTAATTTCAAGGTACAGACTTAATTAGCCTCCTTTTAAATATCTTAGTATTCATATTGTTACTCCAAAGTTCACCTTCAAATATTACCAAGATTTTCTATACATTATCATAACTAAAACATCAATAATACATTTCAAACAATATAAACAAAACATTTATTTGCTTCAATTATCATGATTAAGATTCGACTCTTCATCACTATTATATTCAGATAAAGTATCATCATTGTCATATAATTCATCCTTAATATAGTCTTTATCTCTTTCTACAACAAGATTGGCTTGTACTTCATCAACTTGTACTATATTGGGATCATTATCTCTTCTATGTAATGATGATATATCTGTATCTTCTATTTGAATGACTTCATTATTCATCTCTAATTCAATCTCTTTATGTCCTTCATCACCATCATCACTCATCAGAACATTATCCCTTTCACAAAAATTGAAGAGATTGTGGTATTGAAACTTCTGAACAGCCTTCCAAATTTTGCCCAAATCATTGAGGAGAAATTTGCTTCACTTTACTTGCAAAGACAAAAGAGTCATTATCATACCATGTCTTACTAACATCAATGCTAATAATATTTTCATTCACTTTTATGTCAACAAAATTAAACCATTTACACTTAAATAGAACAACCTTTTTATCCTTGATGTAATGTAACTCTATTATTTCTGAGATGATACTGTAAAAGTCAATAAAATCGTCGTTATAACATCCTTAACAACAACATCATAATTTTGACTTCTAAGTTGGTTGTCTCGATCTTATATGTGAAATCTAACTATATTAACAATGCAACCTGTATATTTTTTGTTACACATATGAGGCCCACAGGTCAAAGCATAGAATGTTGTTGTCGTCTCTTGCATGTTATAGTTATGTAGCCATATCATCTGTAGGACAAAATATAATTAAAAGTTAATATGACATACAAATTTTCATAGCTTTATACTATAATACAAAAACTTACTTGAGTCCTAAACCAAGATATGAAGTTAATCTTATGTCTTTCTTCAACATTAACAATCAGTTTACTTCGGATCGAATCTTTATGTTCTCTATTTAAAAAAGTGAATAGAGATCAGGAAATATAGTTTCAACCATAAAATTTAAATATGAAATTATGAATCAAAAGCAATATTCATACTTCATATATATATCGACTTCTTAGCAATTGTATAAAATATACCAATGGGAAATTTCGAATTTGTCTTTAGTTAACTTCATAAATTTTTTTGACACCTAATGGCCTTACTTTTTGGGAGAAAATTAATAAGCCACCATCTTGATCAAAGTTAAAGTTACATTCTTGTCTATTAAATCTTGTCTCCACGTCATTTAAATACATCGAACAAAATGTTAAGAATTCATTCACTATATAAGCCTCTGTAATAAACCCTTCAGGTAAAGCTCTATTATGTACATAACGTCTAAGACAGCATAAAAACCTAAACAAAATATAAAAGATTAATAATTATTAGTAGTTAATAACTTGAGAAAAAAGTAGAAGTTAATATAAATTACCTTTCAATAGAGAACACCCATTGAAATTGAACCAATCCACAAAGTTTTGCCTTATGTAGTAAGTGAACTGTCAAATGCATCATAACATCAAAAAAAGATAGGGGAATACTAGTTTAAGCTTATATAGAATCAAAGCTATGTCTTTTTCCATTTTTTTAAGTTCTTCAACTTTCAATGTCTTACAACATAATTGCTTAAAAAACTGATCCATTTGACCTAAAGTTATAAACACGTCCTTTGGCAAACACCCACGTACTCTAATAAGAAGTAATCATTACAGAAGTATAAAACAATCATGGCTTTTCAACCCCGATACTTTTCCTTTTTGAACATTCACACAACAGGCTATATTGATGCATACCTATCAGGAAACTTGTTTGATTTAAGAAATTGACAAAAAGTTTGCTTCTCCTTTCTTGATATGTTGTAACAAGTAGGTGGAATGATGTATATCTTTTCTTATATTCATATCTTCCAAGGCTAATCTATTCTTAATTGTGTCTTTTGATTTGCCATCAATTCCCATCAAAGTTCCTAAAATATTCTCACAAATAATTTTTTCAATACGCGTCACATCAATATGACAAATTGAAAATTATGCTTTTTTTAAATTCTAACAACACTTCACTTTTTCTTTATGTTATTTGGGTTTTTTTCCAAGTGTAATGTCACCTAAATGTGATAGTTGGTAAACCACATCATCACCAGACAAGTGCAAAGAAGCTTAACTTAATTCTACTTTTCCATTAAACAATTTGCTTTTGCTCCACCTATACCTATATTCTAAGTAACGATGATGTCCATATAACATATTTTACTCCGTAGCCTCATTAAATAAGTTAGATGGTTACACGCAAGAGAGGCCATATACCCTTTAGTGCTCCATCCAAACAAATTCTCATAAGCTGGAAAATTATTTATAGTCCACAAAATGGCCGTATGCATTATAAATGTTTCACCTTCAACAACATGAAAAGTTTCTAATCCAATCTCCCATAGAATTGCACGTATACATCAATATCCTTTCCATGACCAATAGGCCTTGGAATAAATAAGGACAATAACATAAAAGGCTCTTTCATACACTTCTATAGAGGTAAATTGAATGGCAATAGAATTACCATCCATATGTTGTAAGGAGTACTCATATTACAGAAATTATTAAATCCATCTGAGGCTAAACCAAGTTGAACATTACGACAGTCCTATGTAAACCGTGGAAACTTTCCATCAAAGTTTTTCCATGCTATTGAGTCTGCTGGATGATACATAATGTTATCATCAATGCATTTCTCTTTATGCCACCTTATATCTATGGTTGTTTTTGTTGACATAAAAAGCCTTTGTAGTCGTGGTTTAATAGGGAAGAATCTCAAGATTTTATATGGTATCTTTTCCCCTCTCCCATCATCCACTTGTCACCTTGATGTACCACAAATGGGACACTATTCAAGATCTTTACTGTCTTTCCAAAATATAGCATAATCATACTTACAAGTGTGTATTGATATATATCCTAATCCAAGGTCCCTTAACAATTTATTTGCATCATTGTAAGATTTAGGCAATTTGTGTCCACCAGGTAATGCATCATTGAATAAGTCAATTAATATATCAAAAGACTTATTACTCCATTTATTTTAGACCTTCAAATGCAACAACTTGACAACCAAAAATAACTTAGAGAAATTCGAGCACCTTGGATATAATTCTTCTTGAGTAATTTTTAATAGCCTCCTAAAACTATCTTCTATAATTCTACCAATTATGTTAGGCAAACCAGTTTCATTCATACTCTCCATATAATTCACCTAATCCTCTAACCTGTTGCCAATCCCATCATCACCATCATCATTAATATCACAATCTTCTACATCATTATTGCTACTATCATTAACCCTTATACCAACACTTCTACTACAACTTACTTCTAAAGATTCGCCAGATAAGGTTATGGAGTATAGAATTTATCTATGCACGTGATTATATACCACATATTAACATTGAATGTTCATATTTAAGCAACCAATGCATGGACAACAAATGCAACATTTACCACCCATTTGATCTTTTAGAAATTGCATGAAACTTTTAACTCCTTCTAAGTATTTAGTGGACCATTTTCGATGAGACATCCAAATTTTGTCCATCTAGCTATACAATTAAAAGTAAATAACTGAATTACCAAATGTAATCCTCATTCTATATAACTTAATGATAAATTAATACAAGTTAATAGTTCTCGATTAACCAGTACAAGTTCATATACTAAGTTTGAATTTAAACAAGCACTAGGGTATGCAACATTGTTGGACCACATAAATAAAAAACGAGACTTCTCGTTGTGACTCCTAGGCTCGTGGAATATTTCACCGATAAGCATTATGGGAGTTGCATCATAAGTTTCCATCCTATATACCATTCTAGGGGTTTATTATGCCTCAAATCATCCATAAAAGATTAAACTCATTCCATATGCAGTAAATACTTATGTTATTCATAGAGTTGGGTCTTAGGACTTAAAATGTAAAAAATGCTTATAACTATATGATAGGGCTTAAAATGAAATTTATATGCTTAGAGTGAACCTTAGGACATTAAAAAGGAAAAAAAATGCCTAGAGTCAAGTCTTAGGTCTTAGGAAATGGATAAAATGCCTAAAATAGATCTTAAGGTTTTAAAATAAATTATTATCCTGAAATTGAAAATTAATACATGGAGTTGGAACTCAGAATTCAAATTGGAATTAATATACCTAAAACAAATACTACGACTTAAAGTTAAAATATAATGCTTGCAACTCGATCTTGGACTATAAGATAGGTCATTGACTTATAATCAATTATCAGTATAATGTCAATAGAAGCATATGATAAATAGCAATTACATAAGCAGAACATATGAAACACTTTAACATAATCGTAACAAAACTTTCATGGAACACTTTATACACATTATAATTCATCCCAAACTAACTAAAAAAAATCATGACTTTTCCCTTTCTTCACTAGCATTAAGACATTCAAAGTAAAATCCAACTATTGACAGTCCAAACAATCACAAATAACTCAAAAAACATCGAACAACCCATCCAACATCAAAGCTTAAAACATAAAAAATGCAAGCACAAAAATACCTAAGAACAAAGATTCAACGACTTGCCTCGACCAACAATTCACCAGAGATGATGGAAGCAGACAACAACACATGGTGGACTTGCAAATGAAGAAGACAAAAGGATGGAGAATGGAGAGAAAATGAAGAACATACGTGTAAGAGAGGAGAGGTTAAAAGAAAATCACACAATTCGTCGCCAAATGCTAATCAGCAGTTAAATATTTGGCTACTAATTTATAAAATCATCACTCCTTTGGATTTATATGCTGCAACAATCATCACCAAATGTTAAACATTAGCCAAATATTTGGCTACCAATTTACCAAATCGTCGCCAATACTATATTTTTTATATTTTTGCTAAATTTTTAATATATAATAAAAATAAATTACTATAGAGTTTATATATAATAAATATAGTTTTGTGAGACCACTTAAAATTCTTAAATCATATATATTAAAAGAGGTTAATAAAAAGTATAAATGATATTTTTAACTATATTTATTTTTACACTTATACAATCAATGTGATTAATATTAAATTTGATCTTTGAAATTTGTTGTTAACTAAATTTACATTTAGTCTTACAATAGATTTTGAATAATATTAAATTTGATTTTTAAGAATATGATATTAATATTTAATATTAACTTCCATTTTTTACTATATTGCAATGTATTTTTTTAATTAAATTGCTATTATTACTATCATATAAGGTAATTAATATAATGTTATATGAATGTATAGACAATAATTGTAACCAGTATAATGAGTTATTAATTATTACACAATATATAAATTTTCTCATATCATACTTATGTAATATATTACTCTATTTAATCATAATTTTCTATTTATTATATAAAAATTTTGTACTGTTTGATATAGTTTATATATTATATATAATTATGTTAGCCAAAGGTGAAGTCAAATGGTAATGGGATATCATTTAGTGATGAGTTTTTGAATCCTCACCAAATGGTATATTTCTTCCGATTTAATCGAAAATGACATCGTTTGGCTTAATAAAAAATGACATCATTTTGTACTAGGTTATCAACATGAAAATGAAATTATCTTTGTTTTTGTGTTAGCTATCATAGTTCCTCTTGATAATTTGTCGAAGAAGTGTTGTCTCCTCTTTTGTGGTTGTCTCTTGTCTTCTGGTCATCATTGCCGAAGAAGAAGTGTTGTGTTTTATGTTGGTACGTATTGTTCTTCTTTTCTATTACCAAGAACCCTCCTTATTGTACTCTATTTTTTTGTTGCGTTTTGGAGTTTATATCGGTTTTTTGTCATGCTAACGGTGTATAGGTTTCCCTTTTTGCTTATTTTTTAAAGATGGTGAATTGTGTTTTTGTGTTGGATATGTACGGGAAATTTTTTTTCCACCTTCCATGCTTGTTTGAGGGCACGTCGCTAACTGTTTGATGAAAGGTCTACTATAAAATCAAGGCTAAATCTACAACGGATGTTTATGTACATATTTATCATATGATTGTATTTATACCAAATCTATTCCACCTATTAATCATAGGGACTTTATTTCAACATATCATAAAGGTGTGATTAGACATAACAATTAAAAGTCAAATGGTCAAAACCAAAAATATTAGCAAGGCATAAAAACACACTACAACAAAAATGACATACAGTAACACTAGACAGTAACACTTTTGACAATATGTTATAAAATACCTATCTAC
>JANPWT010000245.1:35575951-35586494 GCA_024678245.1 Erythroxylum densum | reverse complement strand
TGATCATTAGTGGCGAGTCAAGATGGGATCCATCGACTCTAGGTAATAAGTTTGAGCTCTATGTTATCATTGATCTTAATGGTTGTTTCAAGACCTTGGCCAGGGTGATTGAATGAATGAAGAAAATGAGTTTTCTAAGTCATTTACCAGTCATTAATGATCGACATGTAACAATGTTGATTATCTAATAACTTGCATGAAAATTGAGAGGAAAAACACTGAGATTTGTTTTTTGGTTTTTGTGCGATGGGAGACATACAAAGAGTTGTTTTGATTTTATATAATAGTTATATAAAACACAGAGACAAGAGAAAAGTAGAAAAATTGTTTTCTTCATATTTAAAGAAAGGATTCTTCAAATTAACCATATCCATATCAAGCATTATCCATATCAAGCATTGAAAGCAGAATATATTTTAGTATAGAGCATATAGAAATTTCATATTTTCAAAATTTCGTATCGATAAATCGTCACATTTTAGATATTTATTCTGCTTGTTCTAGTTATGAATATGTTTGTCAAACATAATTTTTTTTATTTCAACTGCATATTGCAATCCTTCATGTTGAAAGGTTTAAATCCTTCAATTAAAAAAATGATCAACAAAATGTTGAAATTTAATGAAAATATTCATAAGTTCTAACTTGTAGCGAATAAAATAAATCCAAGAATATTTATCGAAATGATCCTTAAACAAAGCATAGTATTTACTTTCATCAACTGATTATTGTAGGGAAGGTCCTCATAAATCAGTATAAATCAACTCTGGAGCATTTTACTTAAAAGAGTGTCAAGACTACCTTAATCAGTTGAAATTATATATATAAACTGTTGGCATTAGATTTGCGAACATCTAAATCTTTTAGTACAGCAGAGAAATGAGAACAATCGCGAAACTAACACAATAAAAATTTTAAATGAAATATCAACAAAAGTATAAACTTAAATCATGTTAAACTATACTTTATAAGAAGTTATCGATGTATTTATTTCACTTTTTAAGCGTCTTGCATTTAATTTTTATGGACTAAAGAAATTTGATAACTTATAAAGTGTACAACAAGAATATAAGAATAAGGATTTGAAGAAGGTAAGATGTAAAATTAAAATGTACAAGAAGCTTGAAAGAATATTTTACGTCGTGATTTCAATCATTGATGATTAATGTATGAGGTTAAACAATTAGAAGACAGGAGACAACTTTTAAAGTTGATTTGCATTTTTGTAAGAAATTTTTTGAATTATGATAAGTTTATATTTTGCAAGTTTATAAGGTTAAATTATCTTGTAATTTAGTACTTCAATAACACATTTTATATGAATTATATGAAATTTTGCTTATAATTGGTTCGTTGACTAAGTAGGCAATAATTGAAGGTTAAATTCTGGATTTGAATGCAAAATTTTATATAGTTTTTCAAAGAAATTGAAGTCAATAAGAAGCTAGCCTATTGGATAATAACTTTGTAGAAGACATGAGAATTAATTCAATGTTGAAAGTGTGAAAAATTGCAAAAGTTGGAAGTAGAATGTACCTTGCAATTATGTTTAAGTTTGAGTCAGGAACCAACGTGGTGTTAGTTAGATATAATTGGAGAAGTAGAAGTGGGACAGGTACTAGACTCGGCACAAAATCTAAATACGCACAGAGACCTAATTTCACTGATCTTAGAAGTATTATATGTAACCCTAGATTATAAATACCCTCATTCAAGTTAATTAAGGGGGTTTTTTGGTAGTTTTCTTTCACTGAGTTATTCTTTTAGGGTTTCTTATTATCAAGAAAATCTTAAGAGTAAGATTGAGGGAAGATTCAACCCAACGTGGAAGTAATTTGGGGATATCTTTTTCTAGTTCTTTCCTCTTTACCTTCTTTAATGATAAGATTGTTTTGTTTTCGTTGCAATTACATTATATTTAGTAGTTAAATCCCTAACTAAGGTTAGTTATGTAACTTATATTTAAAAATTTTAATTATTAATGTATGATTAATTATTACTTAGGTTGACTTTATTATCTTTAATCTTGATTTTTGAATTATGTTTGGATATCATAAACTTTAGAATTATGTCTAAATCAAAAAGATGCAAAGGAAACAAAGATAATCCGAAAATTTCAGATTGACAGCAAATTCAGTAACTAAGCATGGGCATGTGTAAGGACAAAAACTATCTGTAGAATCTGCTTTCAAATTCATATCTAATTAACTTGAAATTTTTATAATCTTGGAAGATCATACTGCTACCTTACTTATGGGGATTTGCAACTTGAATACATGGGAGGTGTGATCTGCTGAGGATCATGGAAAAAGGAAGAAATGGAAAGAGATAAAAAGGGGAATTTTCGTTCTGTTCAGGTCACACCACTTTAAGAGTAGTGTTTACATTTTTCTGTAGTTTTTCTTCTTGTTTTTGGTCAGCCATAGTTAGGTCCTTCAATTTCGACAGTATTTTTCTAGGAATTTTCATATTTTATGAGAAAGATCAAAGATGGAGATTTTACAATTGGCTATTTCTTTATTGATTTTCACTTTTGTTATTAGTAGCTAAATTCCTTTTCTTGGTTGAAGGAAACCATGTTATCATCTGTTATGTGAGAGATGTTCCAATAAAGTTTGTTTTGTTAATGAACATTGAGTGCCTTCCGAATTGCTTTTATGATTGACTTTATTGATTTCTAGGATGTATAACTAGGAGTTGATTCGTTTAATAGCCAGATTAGTAAAATATAATGTTCAATTTTGCAAATCACAAGTGACAATTAGAATTACCATCTTTACGTTAGAATTGGAAATTCTAAAAAGAAACTCATCTTAATTAAATGCATGTCGTACATGTGTTGTTTTGTTAATTGGTTTCTTAGTTCTTAATGCTATTACTCAATTGAACCTATGATCGTATCTAAGTTGTTGATTGATAAGAATGCTTAAAATACATATTTCTATTCATTTAAACTTAAGAGAAAATATCACCCAATAAATATTTGTTAATGAATTGAATTTTATATCAATGATCCATATTAGTGTGATAATATCAGTGACCCGAAACCAAGATTTGTTACTGAATTTTCTTGATCTGAATATTTTTGTTAAATTTCAATTTTTGTTAGAGCAAAAGGAACGAATTGACACAAGTTTGCGGCAATTTGGAACTATTTTGACCAAGTTATGAAGAAATTGGAAATCAACACAGTCGCCAACATGTTCACATTAATGGCCACCTGCTCATGTCCCGCCCGTGTCAACCCATATACATTATCTTAAATTTGACAAAAGTTTAGTGACTAATATGGTGCCATTTTGGAATAGAAGTCATAATTCACAGTTAAACCTTATGTCCTTATTTTGTACCCTCATATGTTGAAAAAAAAAGCAAGATGAGAATAATTTCTTGAAATTCTTAAAGAATTTCAAAAAGTTGCACATTTAACATCCCATTTGCCAAAGCATTAAGTGCTAATAAATTTTAAACAAAAATATTTGCTAACTTGATGCATTAATAAGTACAATTTATAAAATAAGAAGATATGATACAAAATAATAACTTTTACAACACACTTAAGTAGTAATACAAAAAAAGTTAAGAAAATAATAATGCAAATTGATTTATAGTGTTTCGACAAGCATCTTTTACCTATGTCTACTTTCGAGACTCTTCTTATAATTCCACTATAACTCTTCTTTCAAACTGAAGAATACTCTCTATACGATCTTTTATCTGCAAAGAAGAATCATTTTACGATCTTCCTTTATAGTGAAGAGGAACCTCAATGTCATTTGGGACACCTCCAAGTATAATATAAAATCCTTATCAAATGCTTATAGCTCAAAATGTCTGACTTTATCACTTTGACAATTCAAAAGAGGCTTATTCACATAAATATAAGAAAATGATGGTTAAATGCTTGAGAAACACTTAGAAAAATGTGCATAAGAGACTCAAATACTTTTCTATCTAAAAACCAATGAGAAAATATGTGTTTATAAGATTTTAGGACTCCTATTAATTGTTGAAGCCAAAAACTAACAGTTACAATAGATAGTTACAAAACATTGGTCGACTAGGGTAACATATTAGTAGATCATTGTGCATTGAATGTATAGATTCACTAGTCATTAAGACATTGGTTGACTAATGTGTCAACAAATAGTCATATTATATGTTTAACTTACATTGGTTGACCACTAACTTATATTGGTCAATCAATCCCTTTAAAATATGATTTTAACAACTTTAAATCTCAAACTTAATTAGTTTAATTCAATTATAATTAGAAAGAACTTCTAAAATGTTCTTTAAAGAGTGTTTAAAAGATTGAATGGCTTTTCTTTTTGTTTATGTCCTTTTGCTCCTTATTATAATTTCTTTCATACATATCATTATCTTTAAGAGAACATTGTGACTTCATGTGTTCTGATCTTCAAGATGAAAATAGGTAATGTTAGGGGATTTACATTTTGAATAAGTTGTACCTTCTTTGAATTCCTTTAATTTATAGTTTTTTTCTCTTTAAAAGCTTCCTACTAAATTCTAAGTCCTTTTCTTTGGAAGCATTATTTTTCTTGCGTATCTTGAAATCTGATTTCATATGTTAGAAGAGATTTAATTACTCCTTCAATGATAATGTGGCCAAATCATTGGCTTCTAGTAAAATCATTAGTTTGGATTCCTATGACCTAAAAAATGTTCTAAACAATTTTCTTACCATTTGAGTATGATTGTGGACCTTTCCAAGACTCTTGAAAGCATTAATAATATCAATAAATTTTGTGAACATACTAGAAATGATTTCATCATGCTTCATTTAAAAAAGATTATTTTGTTGGGTTAATAAGTTCACTTTACTCTCCTTAACTTGATTTGTGCCCTCGTGATTTCTTATGTATGTCATTTCATATATAGAGACTCTATTGAATTTATGTCTTTTTAATGTACAAAATAAAATGTACATAGCCCTATTGGTCAAGGAAATTAATCTCTTATCTTGATGTTCTCATTCTTCCTTTAATTTGAGGACCATTTTGTAATCTATGGTTTTTATATATGTAAAGGGACCATTTAAAACTATTTTGTTTTTAGTTGAATGATGATGATGATACTGCTAAATATATCATTATGATTTTTGCGTAGGATTTTGCTTAAAATGCTAGCTTAATAGAGATGCTTTGATACCACTTGTTAGCTACTAATGGCATTCAAGAAGGAGGTAAATTGAGTGTTGATAAAATTTAAACAAAAAAATTTACTAACATATTGCATTAATAAAAACAATTTATAAAATAAGAAATATGATACAAAATAATAATTTTGAACAACACTCTTAAGCAGTTATACAAAAAAGGTAAGAAAGAGCAATGCCAATTTATTTATATCCTTTACCTATATCCACTTCCAAGATTCTTCTTAGAATTTCATTATAAGTCTTCTTTTAAAGCAAAGAATAACTTTTGTACAATCTTTTCTTTGCAAAGAAGAATCATTCTACAATATTCTTTTCCGATGAAGAGGAACCTCAATGCTACTTAGGACACTCCCGAGTATAATATAAAACCTCCATCAAATGCTTACAACTTAAAATATGTCACTTTATCACTTTGACAATTTCAAATAGCCTCATTCATATAAATATGAGGAGATGATGCTTAAATGCTTAGTAAACACTTAGAAAAATGTGTATAAGACACTCCAAATGAGAAAATTTAATATAAGACACTCCAATACTTTTTCATTTAAGAACCAATGAAAATGTGTTTATAGGATTTTAGGACCCTTATTAATCATTGGAGCCAAAAACTAACAATTACAATAAATAGTTACAAAGTATTGGTAAACTAGTGTAGCATATTAGTATATTAATGTACATTGAATACACATATTCATTAGTCATTAAGACATCGATTGATTACTTGGGTATATTAGTCAACCAATGCACCCCTTAAAGGGACATTGCTAGACCGATATGTCAATAAATAGCATATTACATATTTATACATTGGTCGATATGTCAACAAATAGCATATTACATATTTATACATTGGTCAATTAATGTGTTAACAAATAGTTGTATTATATTGGTTGACCACTAATTTATATTGGTCAACCAATCTCTTAAAAATATAATTTTAATAACTTCAAATACTCAAACTTAATTCGTTTAATTTAATTATAATAAAAAGCAACTTCTAAAATATTTCCTAGAGAGTATTTGGAAGACCGAAAGGCTTTTCTTTTGAAAATAAGTGCTTTAATACCTCTTGATAAATAAGAAGACTCGTGTAGTGAAATAAGATGATAAATAAGAAGACTCGTGTAGTGAAATAAGATGAAATATTTGTACAGCCACCTATAAGGTTCTCAAGAAGATACTACAATTAACATTAAAAAATATAAGATCTTTTGTTTTTGAGTTAATCTTCACTTTGAAGATTTCAAATTTTGAATTTTCTTTAATATTCTTGAAGAATCTTTTGAAGTTATGTATGGTACATCTTGTTCTTTTATGGTTTCTCATCCAAATAACAAATTCATTAATCATATTTATGATTTATTATTATCAAAATATCGATTGGAAATTCATTTAATTCAACACAAAATATTTTTAAATTTATGAACTCTTTATTTTTATATATATTGTACTTTATATCATTTTATATTTTTTAATATATTTAATCAAATTTTAAATATCATTCCTTTTAATAATTTCACTATATTTTAATTCAATTAAATTAATTAAAGGCAATTGAACAAAAATTCAATGCTTATTTTAATAGTAGAAGTAAGTATTAATATATGTGAAAGATATTTTAATAAAACTTAGCATTGGTAATAGACTAAATAGAATTTAAGTTTCCAAATACGTAAACTCAAACTCAAAATATATTTTAAAATAATTAAGTTTGAAGTTTGATTCGATATTAACTTTTTATGATTAGTCATTCCAAAAATGTCAACCTGATAAAATTAAACAAAATGACCAATTCCTGTTAAATGGAATCCTGCCAATTCTAAATTTGAAAAGAAAAAAAAAAGGCAACCAAAGAGAAACAAAAGAAATGTATTTTTATCAGATAAACAACTTCAAAGTCTTGTCTTCCACAAGTTCCATGGTTCCAGGACAAAGCACTTTACAAAGACGAACTTACAATTGTTGAACTAAGCACATCCTCGTAGAAGCTAGCACCATCATTGTTCTTCTTGCCTTCAGCTCTAGGGCTGCTACCTGAACTGCTGTTCGAAAGTGAAACAAACATTGCTTTCTGCAACACTCCAGTTGGAGAATATCCCAACTGCAAGCTTCCATCCCATCTTTCAGTCGAAACGTTAAGGTCTGATGAACTCTTGCAGATACGTGCATTGCCTGTAGTAGTGCTTAACACCTCCCCCAGTGGACCACCCACTGAAGTTCCCCAAGAGATCGGCGTCCAGCTGGCTGTCTTTTGGATGGGCTCAAATTCGCGAGATAACTTTAGTGGCGAGAACATAAGTTTATCCTGTGTTGGAAAGGACGATGACGATGAGAAGTCTGTGGAGGACATTGGGATTGACATTGAGAGTTGAGTCCAGTCAGACTTCAGCTCTTTAGGCCAACTAATGACCGAGTTACTTCCCTGGTCCTCAGAACAGTCATCCATGAATCTGCGACGTAGATGTTGGTCTTCGGTTTCTCGGTCACTGAAATTTAGAAAAGAATCATAACTGCTGGTGTTCATGTAAGAACTGTAAGAAGGATTTCCAAGGAAATCAGAGGAAACAAGTCCAAACTTCAATGTGGGAGATTTGACGATTCCAGTATCTTGCTCCAAAATGGTAGGAGTACTAGAACCCTCAGACTTTGGATCACCTTTGGAAGAGACAATGGTTTTGCCTCGTGTATCTTGTCCTCTGACAATTGAAGGTAATTTGTTTAGTATCAACCAATTGAAGTAAACACTCTAAGAAACTATTAAAGCAACAACTTGAATAATGGAAAAAAAAGTATCCATCTTAAAAGGAATCCTAAGTCCAACTCTTAGGAACCAAAAGTAAAGATGACATGATAAGGTCAACTTTAAAGGAAAATGATTATCAACTCTGTAGACTTGTATAAACTTTAAGATCATAAAGACAATATTGAAAACTCAAGCACAAGAAATCATCATTAGTTTGCCTGTTGACAGATGCATTTGTAGGAGAATTGGCAGTAGGTGGTTGCAAGCTCTTAAACTGTTGCTGTGCGACAGCAAGGGTGTTGGAAGCATCTCGATTGGTTAGAACCGTCGTCGACATGGAAGAAGCAATTGGCACCATCTTCGACTTGGTAGTCATGGTGCCAGCATGGCCAGGCTGGCCTTCCACAGGCTTTCTTGAACGATGACGGCCCCTATTTATGTGCCTTTCACAATACTTTTGATCAGCTACGGCATCCCTCGAGCACCGCCATTTCTTACCATCCGTTCGACGACACCTCCCAGGCTCAGGATCAGGGATGTTGCCAGCATAGCCCAGATGGAAAGTACTCCGTCCCACTGTAAATTAGAAAGAAACAAGACAGAAAAAAAAAATGAAAGTAGAAGAAAAATGGGCTAATGGAAAGGGGAAAAGAAGATCAACTCAAAGCATACTCTTACTTAAAAACTGAAAGAACCTCTTTTGATCACATATAATGGATTTGCAAAAGCAATTTCATTATCTGATTGAGAAGACTAAAACAACATAACGTACAAAAATCCATAATATGATGTAAAGCAACAGATCAAAGCGTCTACACAAACAGTAAAAGTAAGGAAATCCTAACACACTAATAGCCATTGTCTCTTAGACAAGAAAACATTTAAAAGTTTTGATAGAGACAAAGAAAGCAGAAACAACTGCAGATTGATTCAGAAGTATGATCATTTATCCATGTATTGCAGAGAAAGGTGCAGGAATACTTGATGTTTATTTCCAAGGATCATAAAGAAGCTTACATGAAGCTCCTAACAAACTGTACGGGTACATGGATTTCTTGAGAGGGATGAGCAGATTGGAAGGCACAGGCACATTTGCAGCCATGTACTTGTAGATTAAAGCTTGGTGTTCTAGCTCCATCAGTTGAGATGGAGTGAAAGGACCTCTTGTCCGAGCAAAAGGACCATGCAAGCTTCCAGTACCATAACCTGCAAATTTGGATAAAAACACTTCTTGACAGCAACATAAATGCAGGTAAATGAACCATTAACTTTTAGAGTAAAAGAAAATACAGATACAATGGTCTATGGATTGCAAGTTTATCGAGTCCTATTAATTTCCTCAATGTTCACCTCTTCTTTTTAGTGATTGTTGAGTGCCAAAAGTTATACCAATCCAAAGCAGAACAACTCAGGCTTTTAAAAGATAATGAAAATAGTCAATCTTTCCCTTAGACGATAATCAAAAGTAAGTTTTCCCAAATACCCAGTATAACTACATAAGGCCTTAGCTAGAAGATGAAGATAATCACAAACCTAAGCATCAGCAAACGATACCTGAGAACTAGTTATCTTAGTTTTCTCCGAGAAAAAAAAAATCATAAAATCAAGTATCCGAGCAAGGCCATAAGCAAACTTTGACCAAACAAAACTAATAATTAAGTAAAAAGGCACAAGAATAGACCACCCTACCTCCACTTCTACTATAGGCTGAGGATGTTTGCTGATAATAAGGGAAGCCATTGATGTTTTGAGCGCTTCTATCCTCAAAGCCACCATTTTTATTAAGAAAACGAGCAGCTTCTGGTTTGGGAGAAGAGAAGCTAAGCATGTGCTCTTGCTGGCGAGAACCACCAGAGACCATTACATTAGATCTCAAGAAACCACTAGTTTGGTGCAATGGCATTGACTTGGGGACTGAAACATCATCAGTCCTTGCCATCTTTAGACTCCCCCAGTCATCTTGACCAGACCCAAAAGATCTCCCATGCTTAACCGAACCAGATTCAAGAATCTTTGTTTTGGTCTCAGAAGCTGAGACCTGAGAAGGAGCATCAATAGTTTCAGGACCCACCAAACCATCCAACCCCAGAACCCCAAAGTCCATGATGGACACAGGAAGCAATCTAAGTTACACAAAGCCTCCATAAAAGCACGACCATCCCATGGCAATGGAAGAGAAAGTAAGAAGCTTTTTCTCCGCTTTCAAGAGCTGAACGATAAAAGCAGAGGCACTTTTGTACCTCGGACTTGATTTTTTCAAAAAGGAACTGAGCTTCTGATATGAAATAATAATAATAATTGGAGCGAGAAGCAGAAAGACAGAAGAAAGAAAGCCTAACTGAGTCGAAATAGCAGATACTACATAAGGCTATATTAACCTATTACCAAACACTATCACCACTTCTCGGCTCTCAGACATGCTTGCATATGTTTTTCTCCTGGTATCTTATAGGCAATGAAAATTAGAGCGTTGACTGAAATTACCCAAATGTCCTTGGCGTTATATTAAAAGTTAAAATGCGCTAATGCTTTAAATAATTACTTTTTTTTAAGGAAAATGTGTTATGTAATAACATTTATAAATTTTGCTTTAATATATCATTATCAATAATTGT
>JANPWT010000245.1:35539390-35549937 GCA_024678245.1 Erythroxylum densum | reverse complement strand
ATAAAATGATGTTGACACTTTTTTCTTAAAATATTTGTGATCAAGAAGTAATGGGCACTAATAAAAAAATAAGAGTGATAAATATTTTATTACTATTTTTAATTATTTTAGTGGTGATGATGTTTTCACAATAAAATAAAATACTATTACAACTTTATTTGCCACAACTTTATATTATTATTTTTTTGGTAATACACAACTTTATATTATTTATGTCGACAAATTTGTAATAAATATGTAAAATTACTGTAATCATATAGTTTGTCACACATTTCATAATTTTTAGTGTTATTAAGTACAGTTACAAATTTACTTGTCACAACTTTATATTATTTGTATCGATAAACTTGTTATAAATATGTAAAATTACTGTGAGCATATAATGTTGTCGCACATTGTATAGTTTTTAGTATTGGTACTTTTGTCACATAAGTATTTCATAATTATGACAATTTTCTTAAATTAGTCACTATTTCAATAGTGACAGAGGTATTTATGGCGAAAAATGACGACTTCAAAAATTAGACACTATTAAAATTGTAACTAATACTGCTATATTTAATGATAACATTTGCTTTAACTAAAAATACAATTATTTTTGTAACGATAAACCAGGGTAGAAGTCATTTACATCCTTAGAAGCCATAACTTTTCAAATTGGCACTGTCACGTAGAAGTCATTTAATTTGAATGTACAAAGGAAGGCAATAAGGATCAGTACAAATATTTAAAATTAATTAAGTATAAAAATATTATTAATTAAATTAATAATACAACATTTAAGAGACTTATTTATAGGTTTAATAAAACAATTATAATCTGAATAAAAATTAAAAAAGTTAAGAGTAAAGAAATTCAAAGAAAATAAATTAAGTAAGAATTTTTATAGAAATAGAAAACTAAAACAAGTAAAAATTTACGAAAATAGAAAAACAAATCCAAGTAACAACTTATGAAAATGAAGAAAATCCGTTCCAACTTACAAGCAAGAGCTTGTATAGAAAAAGGAAGGAATACGAGTATACGACCCCAAAAAATGGCGAAGTTCTTCCTCCATCCTTCACGAACTTGAGAAATAATCAAATAAAAGAAGAGAATTGAGAAAATGATTTAACATTTTATTGTGTAATATGATAAGTCGAGACTTGTAACTTACACATGCTTAATTGTAAAAATAAATGAAGGTAAATAATTAAGTATTATTTGTATTAAATTATTGGAAGAACTTATACGTCCTACCCTCTTTTAATTTAATTAATTTTTTAAAATCAATAACTTCCAATCACAAGAAATTAGTCATCATCAACAAGTAAGAGTGACCTAAATGATTTCAGCTCCTCACTTAAGGCTCTCCCTTTTAGGAGGTTTTGAGTTCGAGTCACACTAAAGGATAAGAAATAAGAAATGTTCCTGTTGATAATCCTCTAGCCTCCTGGGCAAAGCTCCTTGATCGGATTAATTACGAACGTTTCACTTCCAGCGGCAATGTGAAAGTTAGAGCTACTAGAAAATTTAGGAGCTGATGGGAACCTGATGCTGATTAAGAAGGCAGTGATTAATCATCTGCTGAACAATCAAGTATGTGAAGACTTCTTATGCGTAGAAGTGTACATGCTACGTAAGAACTTGAGGAATCTTAAGATTTCAGCTTTACATCCTGTAGGGCTCTTGAGATAGGATCTTAGAAGCTTAAGATTAGTCCAACTAAATCGAAATATCTAATATAAAAAAAAAAAGAAACAAATTAGTTATCATCAATCACCCAATCGTACTGCCAAAATCGATTTGAGTTGACTATTGTATAAAGTAAAAAATTATTTCAAATAGAAATGGTTCAACTCATAAAAGACGAATATAGTTTCCTACTCCCTACTCTAATACTTGTTTTAAATGCTCTATTATGACACAACGACCAAGACTCACGTAAGATGGGGTTGTCTTGTCCAAGTCAACACTCAACCCTCATAGTTGGAATGACTAGGGAAGTGAAGGCACTCCATTTTCAAAGCAGCCACCAAGCAATTAAGTAAAAGGTCTCTAGCGAGTACCTACGTCCGAGGTCCTAATTTCGAAAATATTGAAACTCGGCACTTGTCATCGTTAGCATTGCACCGTTTCAAATCGCAACCACCCACATTGATTGGCATTTGGATCCTCTTAATTGGTACGTTTTGACAATCTATAGTGTGATCTAAATGTTAAAGGATAATACTACAGGTCAATATGTAACAGATGATACGTTTGAGTTTGCTTTTTTGGACTCGAGTATGTGCATACATTCAGAATGAACTATAAACAACATCTGGATGATCTTTACAAGAAGGTTCTTACACACTTGTTCTTGCATCTCATACTACAAAAATGAATATGATTTACACATATTGACATATATTATCGTACTCACGAGTTTAGCAAGTTAATACTGATATAAAAAGTGACGCATCTCTTTTTTATAGGGCTGAAAAAGATTAAAGAGGTTTACATACGTGACCTGAGTTTATACTATACGGAGAAGAGTGAAGACGAAGTCTCTAATGAATTAATAGGGACAAGATCCTCCTTTGGCATGAATCAAAACATGGTCACGAGTAATATGGATCTCCTGAATTCTACTTAGACAGAATAAAAATATAGGTATAAAAAATTATATATATATGAGTACATGTAGTAAGAACTGAATGTTAGTTATAATTTTCCGAAAAGGGTTGGATAGTTTCAGATTCATGAGACCATCAACAAGCGGACATGGAATCAAACCCAGCCGAGCATCATCACGAGCAACAACATTTGTCGGATCAGTTCCCGTTTAATGGAGAGCCCAGTACTGTTCTTCAGCTTGCAACCATCCCAGCTTTCTCATTCCACTCTGCTTCTCTAGCCAGTACCTACCAAATAAATCTGTCTCCATAAAGAAATTGCCTTGTAGACTTTCTCATATTTTTGCATGCTACGGTAAATTTGCATTGTTAGAATTTATAATAAGCCTACAGGTTCATACAAGAAGGAAAGTTAGACTACATATAAGTTTAAGTGAGGTTCCATTCTAAAACTAATTGGTGATAAGTGGAGTAATCCACTAGATTTATACATTAGTCTTCTTTCCTCTTTTTCTCCAATATGGGACAAACTCTCACTCTTTATATTTCAATACACCCCCTCATGTGTGGATCTAACACGTGACATAATCTATCATTTCAAGAGGTTAACGACTAACATAAAGGCAACATGCTCTGATACCATGTTAGAATTGGTTTTAAGATGGAACCTCACTTAGACTTGTATATGGTCTAATTTTACTTCTCGTATGGGTCCGTAGGCTCATTATAAATTCTAACATGGTATCAGAGCCAAGTCAGTTTGTCTTGATTTCTCCAATGTGGAGCAAACTTCCACTTTATATTTCAACGTGCATGACCAAGGCAATTTCTTTACAGAGACAGATATAAATTTGTCAGTTATAATTACATATTGGCAAATTAATTAGAATCTAATTCAAAATTAATGGGGTAAATTCAATTTAACAGAATTCATATTAAAATTCAAATTAAGAATTAATTTTAAACATTCAAGTTTAAATACTCATAGCTTAATTGAGTTTAAGTTCAAGTTTAATAAATTATTCTCTAATTTTATTAATTATCATAAATTAGTTTAATTTTAAGTAAAAATAAACTATTATGTTTAATCTGGAGTTAAATTTGAAATTAATTATTAATAAAATAATTTGAAATTAACTATATATGTAATCTTCTTTTCTAACGTTTACTTTCTCAAAGTTTAAGCCTCGAGTTAAATTAAAATTAGGCACCCTTTCGAGATATATAACAATACCAACATTCAAAAGTTGGAATGACTATATTCACCAAATTCATCTGTACATCAAACTCATTTCATGTTACTTTAAGAATATGCATGCATCACAGAAACGCATGAAACGTGTAAAACTTGTTTTGGGCCAGCTTTTATAAGGTTCGTCAAGTCGTTATCATTGGACCATCGGAGGGGAAGTAGAGAAATGGACTACCAAGTTATAACGCTAAACCTAAAGATTGATTATCGGATATCGTTGTGTTATCATTCTTCTTGTTATTGGACGGGAAGCGTACAAAGAAGCAATCGCCAAGTTCTTTATTTATACTATAAAGTTTTATTTTTTATTTTTGTTAAGATATTTGTTCTGATATCTTTTTAATTAATTTTAGGCCTATTTTTAATTAAATATAGTTGGATATATGTAAAATATCATTATAATAAGTTATCTACCTTAGATGGGATTTTTCAAGAAAAAAGTTGCACGAAGGATAAAATCTTAGTAAATATCACCATATCTTAATAATTAGATTTTTTGGTTATTTGACAGCTATAATTTCAGTAATTCAAGCTATATTTGACAGCTGTAATTTCGTTGATTGAAGCTATCTTTGGTTGCTGTATTTTGTTGATTGTAGTTATCATTGGCAGTAGATTTTGAGTTTGGAGTTATCTATGACAGCTGTATCTCTATATTGGGTGTGAATTTTTGGACACATGAGCTATCATTTTTGGAAAAGAAAAATTGGTAGAAAATTAATCAATTTGTGCAACTGCATTTCTTTATTTTTGAGTGAACAATTACATGCTCTATTAAATTATTCTTGACAGTTGCGTTTCTATATATGTGGCTGAATAATTAGATTACTTATCTATGTTTTGTGAGGGAAAAACATGTAGTAAATTTGATCAATTGTGCATTTGTGTTTTTATGATATTTTGGTGATGAAACATATATTCGTTTAATGATTGTTGTGGCTGTTGTGCGTGGATTTTTTTAGTAATTAATTCGATGATTCACAACAAAATTCTTGTTGGACAACTTTTCATGATTACGGATTGATGAAGCTCCAAATTTAAGGTAGTATTTTATCTCAAGCGTTTTCTTTGTTTATGTTCCTTTATCATCTTTATTATCAATCATTGTTGCAAAAACCCCCTATTAAGGTTAACATGAGGTAATCATGTTATTGAAAGTAATTTACTTTCATGAGATATAAGTACGAGGGATAGTGTTAACGGTTAAGTGAGTCGACTCAATAAAACTTTAGGTAAAACTTGCAAGTGAAAGTTTATCAAGTTGAGTCAGAGCTCTGCAAACATAGACAAGATTTGTCAAGCTGCTTTATCATATTTTTGTTGTCAATTTGTTCGTTGCGTATTTAATTTTTTTGTTTGTATTTTTTTAGAATATTAACAGTTACCTTGCATTAAGCAACCTGCATAAACAACTCAAACCAATTGAGGAAGAATCAGATTTTGCGAAATCACATCTTTTGGATTTTTCAATTTTTGTTTTAAGAACCATGCCCTGTAGTCATAAGTAGACTACAAAATGCACGTTGAATACAAAAAGCAGGTTCCTTGAGGAACCTGCATCCATCATGCTAAGGATATGAACCTTTAATCTCAAGGTGCATGTGAGTTGGTAAATGGTTCTTTTGGTTGAAGTGAAGTTACACGTTTAAATTGTCCCCGTGTATACAGTCGTTTAAAATTTGGAGTCAGAACTTTACTTCCAGTAAGGGATCTACCCGATTCAAGTAGGGATTAGTCTAGATATGGATGGTTTAAAGGTGTCTTCCCATAATTAAAACTCTCCTATGACATCTCGTAGGTAACAAAAAAAAAAGATATGAACCTTTAGCCTAACCTACCTTTATAATCAATTTTCCTTTTTACTTCACAATATATTCTAGCAAAAGATAAATTCTATAGACAAATAATTGCCATAATAAGGCTTGATGTATATTAAAACACTTGATAAGATTTTGTCATGGATGCTGGCTCTTTGGACCAAAAGGTGGAATCACCCACTCCAGGTGCCCCCACACTCCGGCCCGACAGAGTAGTGAGGGGGTAAATCACGATCTGATCTCAACCAGCTTCTCAGCAAGGCGGTCCTAACATCCGTTACCAGAATTCAAACCTAGAACCTTGGACCAATTTACCTTGCCAATGACCAATTGAGCTACTCGTGCGGGCTGGATGCTGGCTCTTTGAACAACGATGAAGTGACTTTTAGCTCAAATGATATGATTGTCCATTGGTATCAGACATTAAAAATGCATAATGTTATTTTATGTCCATCATTTAGGTTAATAATTAATTGTCAAAATTAAATTTTTAAGTCAAACTTTGAGAATATTTAAATCTCTTTCAAAAATAATACTTGCTTATTTATCCTGGACAGAAAAAACTTATCGTCTTAAAAAAAATGATTTAGAAGTTTGTAACCAATAACTAACATTTTTTCCTCTATTTTGTCATTGGTAAAATTAATTTAAAACTTAATAGTTTAACCAATATACATAGATACTGAATTTAAAGGTTGATGTTATATCTCTTTAAGCCCAACAATTACATCAACAATTACTTAATTAAGTTGCACAATTTGATTCAAATATAAGAACATATATTAATTAGCAATATTGTGGACCAGAGTTTTTTAAGAACAAAAGAGAAATTCAAATAGTCCATGAAAATCGTTTATTATTTTCATGTTCAACAAATGTACAATGATATAAGGACGACTAGGGTAAAATTTTCACTAACATCTCACATTTATAACTTCTTTTTTTAAGTAGAGGAAATTAAAATTCTTTTTATAGTTGAAATCCCGGCAGAAGCTTCTTTTAAGTCTTAACTCGAATTCTTGTAAACTACTAGGAAATAAACTCGCTGATTTTGAGAGTTGAGCACTTTGAAGAGATGCAATTTTTTTTCTAAAAGAAATAGGTAAAAGGGTACGGTTTGAGCTCGTGGTTTCTGAATTTTGATACGAAGGGTCAAAGTTCTGCTGGCGTAATTCAGGACCTTAAAGTTTCTGGCACAAGCAAGCTATAGATAACTTTTATTTATTTAATTTATATTAATAAAATTTATAATTATTATGTTTTTTAGTGTATATTAATATATTATACAAACTAGAAAACGAACGTAGTATTTTATAGTTCTCATATAAAATATTTGCCATAAGATAAAAAAACCATACTAAATAATGCTTAAATATTTGCCATATATGGTTATCTAAATTGGGACAGAGGCACTCTTCCCATTTGCTGCTGCTTCACTCGAAGCACTTTTGAGTTCCGATGCTCTATTCAACCATGTCTCGTTTTGGTCATTGAATAAATCATCCTTTCCAATGGCCAAAACGATAGACAGGGTAAAAGTGAAAAGAGAATTCGAGGTGAGTACCTTTAGAGTCTGCACGGTCGGTGTTGTATAAATTGTCTCCTTTTGCTCGGAAGCTGGTGTTGACTGCAGCTTTAGCTTGCGTAAAACATAAGAAGAAAATGCTGTGAATCAGTGTCGACAGTTCCAGTAACAGTCCTTTTAAAGTTTTGATGCTCTCATTTCCTCCTGAATCCAAACACAAATGTATGTACTCTTGTTGTTGATCAATCGATGTTGTTTCTTTTTTATATATAATCACAAAAGCAGCATTATTATTATGTACGATTAATGTAGTAAATTTAGATATTCATTTGATGTTTTCTAGTATTTGTTTTCCACCAACACTTCCTTTATTTTGGTGGGCTATCCTTTTCGTTCTTGAATAATAAAAGTGGACTCTTCTACCTTTTAAAACGTGTACTAGATAAATAAATTAAGTGTATTAAATAAAAATCAATAATAGATACAGAAATAAAGGATATATTATTTAAATATATCATAATTAAGTAATAAATTATAATTCAAAATCAAATAATTGATTAAATAATAAAAAAAATTTAATCAAAAGAGTGATTTATACTTTAATATTTTAAAAAATTAATTTCTTTCTTTTTTAATATTATTTTATATTTAAAATAAAACTTATTATATTGTAAATAGAGTGTTAAAATAGTAATAAATAACGATAACAATTCATTTAAAATTTTGATAAACGTTAAATTAAAAAACTTCTGATTACTATATATTAAATTATTTTAAAGTTTATATCAGTGTTTATTATAAGCTAAATTAATAATTTATATATTGAAAATTTAAACATTTAGGATGATTCGAGTACAGTAGAAGACAAAGAGCATGATGCAGGCTGACGCCTATCCTATCAAGCTGCCAAATCAGTAGGACCAGCTACATACTACTACCGAAAGCTGTGAATTGACTGTCTGAGCATTTGCGACTTATATTTCAGGCTCACTCATATAACAGACATAAAAAAAAACGACCCTGAGAAAATTTCTCTCGGTAGTGCTACTATCAGAGCTACAAGAGGCGTTCGAAGTTTCCCTCTAAGTAAAGAAAAGTCGAAGAAGGAATAGGGTCAGAGGAGCGTAGGGTAAAATAAAAGCAGAAGTCTTTAACAGACACAGATCCCAATGGAATGGATGAAGAATGCCCAACCTTGGTTGCTGAATCTCATTCTTTTTGTTCTAGCTTTAAAGGAACTTGCTTTTTCAGGCTAAAACAACACCTTTAAAAAACTATCGATTAACTAAAGTCGGATTATAAGCTATTAAACTATCTGATAGACTATTGTTGAACAACACAAGAGCCTTTGTGACTATTAGTAAATTCTAGGTATAATGGTTGAAACAACAAAGTCTTTCTCTCTATAGACATACAACTCTCAGCTTTCCTCTTAGGAATCTTACACCCTTCACAACTTTCTTTCCCCTTTTGAAACAATAGTCGCAATAATACCTACACTCTTTTCTCTGTTAAATTATAATCTCACAGCAGAATTGTTTTAAAAGTAGTCACAGACTGTCTTAGACTTTTTAATATATAAGATTCTTACAAGAGGCGAGTGTAGAGCATACTTGTCTCTGTACTAAGACAGATAGTAACATCACTCAAGACTTGAAGCTTTCAAGAGAGAAAAAACTTAGAGAGAATAAAAAACATTCAAACCAAACTTCATTAAACTAATCTTCAACGTAAGAAGAACCTGCTTACAACTGAGGAAGAGCCTTGCTTTTATAGGTAAAATAAGGGTAACGAAGTAAATCTCTCAAGAGATGTACTCATTACAACTTTAAAAAAGAAAGTAGCTTTAGAATACAATCATCACTCCTTTAACAAAGACTATTTAAAAAAAAGTGAACAGGATAATAAGATGAAATCTTGTACAATAGTTTATGGGCCACAAAAATTTTCTTTTTATCAAAAGACTCAAAAGTAAAAACTCCTAAAAAGACGAGTCCCATTATTAGAGTTGGGATCCAAGGCATCCAAGGCATTATTTGTCATGAATTGGTTCGTGCCACGATTGAAGATTGGATGGAGAGTCTGGATCCCTTGAGCTATCAGTATCAACTTGATAGGTCTTTTGTCCTTTACTGGGACTGAGCTCACATGTGTGAAGTTTGTATAGGAGTTGATTTAATTCATTTTCATTAGGACTATAGTTATAATCATCTGGGTCCTGAGCATCCTGAAAGACTGAGTTAAAAGGCTGAGAAGGTCCTACAATATTTGAGATTGATTCTTCTGTGTCATACTGAGGACAATTGAAACCTAGTATATCAACATCTGGTGCTTTTGGTTCACCAGGAATAAATTCACCGAAATATGGTCCAATAGAGGTGGAAATGAATGGTGTATTGGGGAAGTGATTTACTTGTTTGAGAAAATCTCTAAGAGATTGAAGCATACTACTTTGATTTCGTGGTCAGTACAATGATGTATGATAAAATTGGACACAATGTTCTATGTAAAGGATACTAATATGTGTTTCTCGATATGGACGATGAAGGATAAAGAAGCAATGAGTAGATTGTCATCTAGTAGAAGCTTTCCATAGCCAATGGTGTAAGATTACCAAAGAACATTGCTGCTTCCATCGATCTAGTGGTTGAAACCACTTAAGATGTAGCGCCCCCTCACTGTAGGGTACATATCGGGACGCCCGAAGGTCGCTCCGACACGTATCCCCTGATAAAGGTGCACTACCAGAAAATTTCGCTAACAATCCATATGGCATCGCAATAATTAAATCACAATATATAAGAAATCAGTGAATTAAAAATCCAAAATAATCATCTGTTACAGTCATCCAATATTAGAATAGACAAGTCTATCAGTCTCCTAACAAAACCCAAAAAAAAGGAAACTGATACAAGCATCTATCCTAAGTCATCCTCAAAAGCTAATCCCAGTTGACCGACCTGTGCGCCATCACGTCTCTTGCCAGCAGCTCGTACGGCAGGAAAAGAATATCTTCGGAGCTAGGAGTCTACGCTAACAGTCCTGAAAAATAGGTTGAAATTTTAGGTGAGTTTGCGAACTCAGCGAGAAACCATCATCGATGGTTCACTCAAATCATGCATTATGCCCATGGCGTACAGCATATTACAGTAATATTCAGTTATCAGTATGATATAACAGTTTACAACATTTAAATAACAATTTATAGTAAATCATGTCATCACGTAAGCAACAGTTGTCACAAAACAATCATTCATGGGAATGCGATGCATGTGACTCTTTCCAGTTATTCAGTGTTGTGCCCAAGTGCTCAGTCAGTAAACAGTGGGGACGCGTCAGGGATTTCTCCCCTCGGG
>JANPWT010000245.1:35482767-35499803 GCA_024678245.1 Erythroxylum densum | reverse complement strand
GAACAAAAAAGAGAGTAAAGTGAAAAGTAATATCGTTATTAGGTAAATAGTTAACTTTAAAAGCTCTTCTTATGGAATTTTTACAAATCAGGTTATTGAGATTAAATAAGCTAACCAATAAGTCATTTATCAAACACATTAATAGTTTTTTTGAGAACCAAATGTGCCGGAACCTACAAAATTCAGGGCAGGAGTGATGTTTTTAGGCCTTTCCTTACAGTGGCTATTGTGAGCTGCTATTGGCTATCAGTTGATTGGACCGACTCTCACCCGAGCGGTGGTCCAAGCATCACCTTAAACATAATTTCATAAACAATGTTTTACAAACTTGAAACTTTCCTTCGTCAAAACAAAAAAATAATCTTACCATTTATTTATTTTAAAATACTAATTTTTGTAATTTCTTGTAACATTCTTTAAATACATATGCAAATTGTACTTGCATCATTTATTGGGTTTAGGTTTGTAATGTACGAAAGTTTTGCCATAATTGATTTACTTGTTGGAAGAGAAGATGACTTAAACCAATCAACAACGTACTGCTCAAATTGTGACTCGTTCATATCAGCCACTCGTACCTGTTACCGATTCTGGTTACCATGTGGCCAAAGATTTTTACATCATTTAAGAAAAAACGGATGAACATAAGGAACTTTTTTTTTTTTTTGACTTAAGTGAAATTATGAGTTCGAGCTCTCTTTATTTATACAATTGTTTAAAATTTGAGGTCAAACCGTCATAGTGTTGCCTCCCGCAAGAGACCTATCCAGTTCGAGCGGAGATTAGCTTGAGTGTGATGACAAAAAAAACAAATGAACATACAAAATATACACAAAAAGTAAGAAAATTGAATTGCCAGTTCACTTTTGATCTAAATCCTACATGAAGTATGAATGATAGCAAGGCCATGGCACAACAAACAGAATATGAATTCCATCGACTTGTTACGGACAAAAACGCACATAAAATGTCTTCCTCGTTTATAATGGTTTCAAAGTTACTTTGACTGTTCTGCTGCTCCAGGTCTCATCCAAATAACTATAGAGTGGGCCAAATGGGTCATGAGATTGGGTCGATTTTGGCGTGACCCGATCCACCCGCGATTCACAACCCTGATTCCCATGCGTCGCTTCCCTTGCAAGAACTCTGCTTGCTGTTTCCTTTTCACAAACCCTATTTCCTCCTTTTCACTCCATAGAATCTGAAGTCAAATCACCTGATGGGCCAAACTCAAAAGAAGAGGAGAAGGAATAAAGCTTCGAAGAGCTCGGCCTCGACCCACGCTTAATTCGAGCCCTGACCAAGAAGAAAAATCCCATTTCTAACCCAACCCCAGTTCAACGAATTGCTATTCCTTTGATACTCAGTTAGTTTCTGTTCAATCCCCCAAAACTGAAATCACCCAGAGAGAGAAAAGAACATTGATTGGTATTGTTACTTAGCTGGCCTTCGTTGGTTGTTGTATGAAGGAAAAGATGTGATTGCCCAAGCAAAGATAGTTCAGGCAAGACATTGGCATAGGTACTTCATCTGCTTCACAGGCTTTTTACCTATTTTGGTTCCAAGAAGAAGCTTGCTCCCTCCGCATTTTTTCTTGTCTCCTAAGTGGAGAGTTATGTCATCACTCATCAGGTAAAAATCTATACAATCCCTACATTTTGTGTTTACCAGAAGTTCAAGAGGTAATCCCCAAAAATGTTCAACAGTTTTGGATGAGAATTTCTATAATCCTGTCATAGGTAGGAAGCTTGTTACTTTTTAAAATTTGATTTTTACTCTTGCTGGGAATACCAGTGATTCATCTGCATCTTCATTTTTCTTCTTTTCTTTTCCAAATTGATTTTTACTCTTGATGGGAATACCAGTGATTCATCTACATCTTCATTTTTCTTATTTTCTTTTCGCAATTTTAAGATATCTTTTCTCCTAATTAGTTTCGTGGTCTGCACAAATGAAAATTACTGCTTCCAAAAATTTTATTTAGGGTCTTGTTTACTAGATAAAGCCTTGTTTTAGTATAATGAATGGGAACCATGATTTTTGGTTCTTGATTTTGTATGTCTCAGGTTTCAATGCAGTGATCGGGACAAGTTGCTTCACATCTTAGCTTCTTTGGAAGCTGGAGCTAGTTCTAAAGAAAGTCTTGATATTTTACCAATTCCGTTGACATGAGTTTCAGATTGAAACCGTTTCTGGAGAAGGTATCTTACTATCTTGTCAGGGAATCTGCGGATTATTAAATTACCCCTTTTCTGCTGTTTGCTCATAATATGCCTGCTTTCTGCTACTTGTGTTATTTTCTGTAAATTATGGGCATTGTATAGGCAAGAGGCCCAGTTTATGGCATGATATTTTGGATGTTTTGTAGGTACATGAATTACATTTCTATACAAATGCGAACTTCTTCCACATAAGCTACATTTTGGTTGAAATTAGATTTGATGTTAGGATGGCTTGAAGTTGCTTAGTTATCTGTTACTCCAAACCCATATACGGATGAGCCTCAATATTTCTTGTGTGAGAGATATGGTCAATCGGAACCCTTTCTTAGAAGTTCTAGCATTGTCAACATTGTCATATAGTTAATTTTTATTTTTTCTTTAAGTCTCTTTGAATGTGAAGTACTGAACTTTGATACTTCTGTTATGCTTTTGCTTCGTTTGCTTCTACTTATTGCTATTTGTCTTTTAATAGTTTGGTATCAAGTCTGTTGTTTCAAAAGCAGAGTTGCCCTAGAATTCTTGTCTCCATATTCTTGAGTTATGTTTTGTTCTAAGTTTAAAAAATGTTGAGCCTGCTAAGATTAAAGATAATCCAAACAGAATCTTCTAATTTGAAATATCATTGAAAACAGATGTTAAAACATGTTGTTGCTTCGTCTTGACTTGCGTGGTGTCTTTTTTCTTCAGGAATTGAATGCTGAGCTCTTTGACTACTTGATAGCAATTGATGACAGTGAATCCCAAGAGAAGGAACAAGTTAATGGTGGGAGTCTTGGGTAAATCAAGAAAGTACAGAAAACATCCTGTAAAAGTTGGATATTGAATTTGGAGAATTGACTTAAAAAATTTACACACGGTAAGCTAATACTTTGGGTTTGATATTCAACTTATGGATCTTGTCTTCTTGCTGCAATTCTACAAACTGGTAATTTATAAGTTAAACTAGACTTGGGTTTTTTCTAGGATATGGTATGGCCAAGAAGATGTCAAGTCAAATGTTCCGTTTTCTCGCACCATTACATATTGTACTTTACCTTCTCTGATTGATAATTTCATGCATAGATTGTACATTGAAGTTTGTGTGCTTATTGAAAATATTATGATCTAGGTGCAATCTCATTTTCTTTAATGTTTAATTATAAACAAATGAATTATTTTTCTACCATTATTTGAGATTTTATTAGCTTTTGATTTATTATACTAAAACTTTGCTACTCCATTTGATAAATTGCTTTCTTTTGCTGTCTGTCTACCAGTGGTCAAATTTTACTTAAGGTCATGTTTAATATCTTGTTCAACTTTTTTTCTTCACTTCCATATTAAAGATATCTGATGTACCTCATAGTGACAAAGATGATAAGTCGTAACGCATTGGCAAGGATGATGTATATGACAGTTTTGTGATTTGTTCAGCCAGCATGTTACACATTTTAGTGCTTTTTTTTTTTTCTCCCTACCATGCAGGTGATAAATTATAACATTCTTTGAAGTCCTACAGGATATATTTTGGAAGAGCTAGAATGGATGCTTTTGTCTCTCTCGTGAGTTAGTTGCACAAAATGGAGACATAATTTTATTTTGTGTTTGCATATTACAAGTACAACCATTTCTTTATATTAATTAGGGTTGCACCTGCATCTGTTTTGCTTCCTGATTGCATTATGTTAATTAGGGTTGCACTTGCATCTGTTTTACTTCCTGATTGCTTCTTGATTTCTTGATACTGGATATGTTCCATTTCTTACTCACGTAAGAACTAGACTAGGAAGTATGTGTCATTTTCTAGTCCCCTAGAAGCTATATTTTATACCCTTAAGTTCAAATTATAGAATTGTACAAGTTTTGGCGAGGCTTATCTAATGCTTGGTATGCTAGATGACACGAAGATGACATGTTTACAAGGGAATAAGGCGAATTCTAATAGGCGAGACAAATGTGTAATCTCGAGAAAACTTAAGATAGGCGAGAGTTGGTATACATTGATGTGGATTGGCGCCACTAAGTTGTGTGAAGTCTGGGAGTGTGTGAAGACACTTGAATTCAATGAGAAAGTCTAAAGGGTATTAAAATCTTTAAGACTTGATACAGTGGCACAAACTATTGCTTAACTTAGTCATAGAGCAATGTGATTGCACTATAAGTGGGCTTGGATATATCATGCACCAATATGGCTATGGTTAACCAAAGGCTTATTAAGACACTTGTAGGCTCAAGATGTGATGATGTGGCGACACATGACAAGAACATGTAGTGGTGAGTTACAGAAAGTGAAGCACTACCTTACAAAGTGGAGCACTTCTTCAAGTAGTGAGAAAGTTATTTGGTGGTGTGACAACAAAGTGCTACATGTTTCGAAACCATGTTCTCCATTATCTTAGTGGAGTTAGTGACCTAAGTGGTGTAACTCTTTTTTGACTAGGTGGAATTAGTGGAAGAAGTGACAACTCCTCACTAACTTAATGGGTTAATAGTGAAAGTGGATGATTTAATTTACTTGGTCCCTAAATTCTTGTAAGTCTATATTAAGACATTCTATGTCATTCATTTGAAGTAGGTAGTATATACAAGCATCTGCTTAGAGAGAGTATGAGAGCTTTGTAAGTAAGTCTCATCGCAGACTTTCTAGTAGAAAGGTCTTGGGTGTTTATTGTAAAATTTTTTAAGAAGTATCTCTGCTCTGACCTGTTCTTGAAGGGCACAAAACTATTGACAAAAAAGATATCATTTTATTGAATGGGTGAAACAAACGAAGCTAACAAAAAAACATCATCACTTTTTTGAATGGGTGAGATAAAACTTGATCAAACTTTTCGAGTTTGTCCAATCTCAATTGGGTTTTAGGTTTTTTGTTGAAGGAGAAAAAGGTTTGAGCTCGACCCGTTGTTATTCATACTCTTTGCTAGTCCAAACTGGTGGTAGCAATTAAAGCATTACATTCAATCATAAGATGTCACCAGGACTTTTTCAAGGAACTACAAAATTGAACAAAATAGTTTAATTCCTTGTGCGACAATTAAATTTAAGTTCTTCATGGTTTAACTCAGCCTTCTTTCATGATTGTCAACAAAATAGTTGAACTCTTTTAGTTTTTAGCACAACATCAATCTTTTATTAAACTATTTTGCTAATAAAAAATACAAAGGGGCTTAAGATACTTCATCCTTGAAGCTCTTTACAAAGAATATTTAAGACCTTTCTATTCGAAGTTTATTATAATAAGATTTAAAAAAAAAATAAAACTCAAACTCATTCTAAGAAGATGATTGAATGTATTAGATACTACAATGAGCAAAATATGATGCCTTCATATAAACTTACAAGAATTTGGGGATCAAGTAAGCTAAATCATTCATCTTTCCTGCTAACCCACTAAGTTAGTGAGGAATTGCCACTTCTTCAACTAATTTCAATTAGTTAGTAGGGATTGCATCACTTAGACTGCTGAGTTTACTAAGATGATGGAGAGTATGGTTTGGGAAATGTTCCACTCTATTGCCAGATCATTAAGTCACTTTTCAACTACTTGAATAAGTGATCCCTCTTTTTAAAGTAATGCTTCACTTTCTTTAGCCTACTAATCCATGTTCTTGTCATTTGTTGTCACTTCTTCGCTTCTTAAATCAACAAGTGCCTTAATAAACTTTTGGTTAGCCATCCTACACATCCTAGTGCATGGTCCATTAAAGTAGACTCATAGCATAGTTGCACTATTCTAGGAATAAGTTAAACAATAGTCCAAATTGACTATATAATAAACCTCATAGATTTTCATATTTTTGGACTTACTTGGGGAAGTCACATGCCTTCAAAACCTTGGATTTAGAATGAATCAGTTGTGTACATCATATTTGGTCTCACATTCGAATCATGCTCATTGTCAAAAAAATTTGCAAATGTGAATGTCAATTTTCGCCTAGCCTCGAGTTTTCATTGACATTGTTTATTTGCCTCGAATACTCGCTTGATTGGCCTTATTCCCTCGTCAACATGTAATTTTCATGTCAATTTGCATTTCGAGCATTGACTAAAGCTTGCAAACACTTGCATGATTTTGCCATTTGGACTCAAAGGTTTAATAAACCATCTTCACCAGAAGAATTTAATGCACTCATTGAAATAATCTGTAGACACTACTCCATGGTTGGTTTCCTCAAAGACTCCTTAGCAAAATTTTGAAGATAGGAGCAAGTCATGCCAACAAAGCTGTTAGTTTTCAAATGCTTCATATTCACTTGTGTTTTAAGTGTTTCACTCACTCTCATCATACAAGTGTTTGCATAATTCAACCAAAAGATGAACAATAGAGAGATAAGGTAAGCCAATTTGTTATCGAACTATTCTCACAAGGAACAATATAAAGAATTCTGAGATACTTTCTCCTTGAAACATTACATTCAATCATCTGCTTAGAGAGGGTTTGAGAGTCACATGAGAAAATATGTTTATGGTGCTATGTCTGCTCTCCCAAAATATGAAAGGACAATTCTTGCATGATAGAATTGCTTCTGTTGAAGAAGCAAAGACTTGATTCCAGAGTAGTGCTAGTTTGTTGTTTTAACAGGACACTGCAAAGAGTGTTACAAAAGTTGCTGTCAGGGAAGCGTGAGCTTGGGACTTGAGGAATGAGGTACTCAACTCTGAAAAGTGTGAAGGCCGTTGCTTTTATGCAGTTCTTTTGACCTCTATTATATATGCATATGGATGTTATTTTGAACGTAGTTGTTACTTGTGTTTTTCAAACTCTTAGAACCTTTCATCGCTGCTCTCATATGGTATCTGTTTTTTTCTAACGATCGCATTTCATAATTTAGGTTGAAAGCTCATTTCCAGTTGAATCCAAGAGACGTAGTTATTGCCATTTATTTGTCAGATGCGGCTTTTCTACTGAATTCTCCTCCGTAAGCTGAACACTGCGCATTTAATTGTATATGGATCAGATCTATTGAAGCGTGACAAATTTCTGAGCAACTTCCCCCTCTATCTTCGTGATGTGCCTAATTACCTGATTGATCCAAAATTAAGGAAGCAAGCAAGATGGTCAAGATTGCACGAGCTCAATGGGAAGTAATAACTGCTTGTCGACAGGGATTCAAGAGAAAATCCAGGAAAAACAGAGACCCCCAACTGACTATCTCTGCTATCAGTTGGCATTCCTTGAAACTCTCATCCACAGATTTTCAGGTAATCAAAAGTTACAAGGTTAGTTGATTGCAAAAATTTCCAACTTGCGCGCACTAGCGTGTTGGCAGGATTCAAAGAGTGCCGAGAAAGGTGGAGTGAAGAGATGGGACGAAAGAGAGAGTTTTGTAGCAATCACTTGTAATAGGAACTAATAATTTATAGTAAATGTACTGAAGTTATAGGCTAGCTAAACGTTTGATTCTTAAAAACAATGTTGTGGGCTAGTTACGTCGAGCTGCTTAATGTCACACGATGTCTGTGCTGCTTTTGTCTGGCTGTACATGCCCTCGTTTGTGTCGTGCACGCCGTCATGTTTGTACGTCAATACAATCTAAGCAAGAGTAAATTTCATCACAAGTCATTAGTTTATAATTTTATCTCTAAATGTGGATCACTTATAGGTCTTTAAACTTCTATACGTGTGATTATGGTATAAGAAAAAAAATACAATAATCAGGTGAAAGTACGGATGATTAATCAAACATAGTTGGTGTGAGTGGTTCGGTACTCTCATTCTTTAATCAAAGGTCACAAGTTTTAGTCCTGAGAATGAAGAATTCTCTTTGACCAGTACTTTACTCTTTACGGATTGACCCGGTGCGAACGGAGATTAGTCTAGATGTGGATGACTTAAAGGCATTTTCTTAAAATTGAGACCCTCTTAAAACATCTCGTAGTTAAACCAGAAAAAGAAAGTAAGGATGGCAAATTGGTCCAAATTTAGTATATTTTGATTAGAGTTAATAATCTAAATTTAAGTTGATTGTTTTCGAATGTACAAGATTAATTGAGTTTAATTAATTTTAATAAATTAGTTTGAGTTTTAGTAATTTAAAATTTACGAACTAAAATTATGTTATTTTTTTACAAACTTTAAGTTAAAGTTTGATTTTTTTAGATGCTAATAAATGATGTAAATTAATTGTTATTAACACTATCATATACAAAATAGAGTTAATTGTAAAAAAAAAATAAACGTTATTGAATTTTTTAATATTCATTTGAATTTTACAATTTGATGTTATTGTTTAGTAAAAATAGTCCAATTGTCAAATTCTTTGTTAATGTGAATAATATGACGAGCCACATCAAATTTATATAACTGTCGTGTAATTGTCACATGTTATATTTATATCATATATAAATTTTATTATTTAATAAATTAAAAATATTAAAAACCTTTAAATGATTATGAATTTAAACATTTGAAGGAGTGTATAATTATTTAAAATTTTGATATTTTAATTAATTAAATAATAAAATTCATATATAAATTTATGTTAACAAAAATGTCATGTCATTTAAAAAAAAAATAAAAGTTTAGATATTTTAATGTAATTTTTTAAAGTTTAGTATTACATATTTAATAAATTTTGAGGTTTTTTATAATCAACACAAAGTTGATTATCCTTGGAATTAGTGAAACAACTTAATAATAATAAGCTTTGGTGTTTGAAATTTAGTCATGTTTCTTTGTTGGATTTTTTTTTTTTTGCATAAAGGGAAAGAGTACATCAGATATTAATTAGTCGGGAGAAACAGCGCCCTGACTGATCTTCTAAAAGAAGATTATGACACCCTAAAGGTGGAACATCAAAATAAGTGATACCAATGTCGCCAGGACTGGCCTGGGTAGCAAGCTAGTCCGCGCATCTGTTGCTCTCTTGGTGCACATGCCGATGAACAACAGCCCAGTTCTGGATGAGAAGTTCTAGGATATCCATGACAAGAGGGTTGTCCGATCGAGAACGGGACGTCACAGAAGAAAGAAGCTGATGCACTTCCAACGAGTCCACTTCCAGCTCGAGTTGACGAAATCCCAAACACCAAGCCAAGGATAGTCCTGTGTAAATAGCTCAGAGCTCCGCAGACTGCGGTGAGCACCATTCTATAAGCTGAGAGAAGCCGCCTTGCCAATTGCCGTCACTGTCACGTAGGAGTCCACTAGCTGAAGCCGTGAAATGGGCGCGATTGCTAGCCCCATCGGTGTTCAGCTTGATCCATCCAACCTGTGGCCGACTCCAACTGATCTGGTGCTCCTGGCGAGGGCGGAGGCCGGTAATGCCCAGACTACGTAACCCTAAGGCCTGCTGAACCTGATCTGCAAAAGACAAGATAAGAAAAGATGGTAAGGGAGGTCGTACAAAATCAGAATCAAAAATAGCTTTATTCCTCCATGACCAGAGAAACCAACAGGTCAACCCAAAAAGAAGCGTCAAATCCTTGCCCTGTACTCGGCGATGCTAGAAGATGTTGGTGTGCAGCCAATCCCTGACTGGAAGAGCGAAGGAAGGCGAGGTGACGATGTCCGACTGGAGGGATGCCCACACTTGTCGCGCAAGAGGACAGTCTCGAACAACATGAAGAGAGGATTTTTCATAGGAGCAATATAGGCAGGTACCGTCTGCGGTGAGGTGACGGCGCACCCGTTGCTGATTACTAAGCAAGTGATCCTTAGCGAGTAGCAATAATAAAGAGCGCACCCGCTGAGGACCCATCCACTGCCAAATGGCCTTCCAAATCTCAGATGGATCGGCAGGCGTGTGGCCCAGAATCAGGGAGTAGGCCGAAGCAACGGTGAAAGATCCATGTTCGGAGGCTCCCCAGACTATTCTGTCAGGGCCCAAAATCGGGGAGGGTGGAAACATGTCGGCTATAGCCCGACAAACCGAAGGAGGAAGGAAATCCTGAACTGCCGCCAAATTTCATTGTCCAGTGGGGGCCACGAAATGGCTGACCCGAAGGCTAAAGAGAGAATCCGGTATGGCTTGGGTAGAATGGGAAAGGAGTGGGCCAACACTCGTGACCCAAGGGTCGAGCCAGAAGCTAAACGTCATACCATCACTGATCCGCTATTGTAGACCCTGAGTCACTATGTGCCATGTCGCTCGGATACTCCTCCACACCATCGAGCCCCCGACTGAAGGAAGGGAGGAGGGAAGGCGGTGAACATCAAAAGCATATTTGCTAGAGAGCACCTGTACCCATAAGGCAGTGAGGTTGTTGATCAAGGCCCATCCGAGTTTGGCCAGAAAGCATCGTTCATTTCCCTAACCCATCGTATTTCCAAACTCCTGAGATTCTTGGGCAAACAAACCTCATCCCAGCTTACCAGAGGTATCTTACGGCTATCGTGACTCGAGCTCCACAAAAATTGTCGCAGAGCTTGTTCCAAAGCATCACACAGCCCTCGCGGTAACCGGACAGTTTGTATCGTGTAACTCGGAATAGTCGATAGGATCGATTAGACTAATGTGACCCGACCAGCGAAAGACAGCGTGGAAGGAGCCCAACCTGATAAACGGTGATGTACCGTATCTAGGATGTGTTGATAAATATGTTTACCTACCTGTTGGTATAGGAGGGGAACCCCATGTACCGACCGAGGCATAGGCTTTTTGAAGACGAACTAGAAAAAGCCTAAGTAAAGCCGAACTAACTAGCCTTGCCAACTTTGAAAGCTTATACGAATGGAAAGCTTCGGTGTGTTGTTGACCAATTTGGCGCCTCCGTTTCACCATTTAGCTTCTCTTGTCTACAAAAACACTGCAATACCATTTCGGCCGATCTCTCTTTACTTCAATGCCTCACCTCCACCAACATGCCTGTGGAGGAGGAGGCACAGGACCAGGTCATCATCAACGAAAAAGATGGTGGTTTTCACTGATGAAAAATTCGTTCTTGGGACGATATTGTCTTCTCTTTTCGGATTTCTTATTCTCTACACTGTATATGGAACTAACTGTGACAATAAGAGGAAGAAGAGGATCGAAACTGGATGTAACGACTTTGCCGCTGCGGCGGAACGGAAAACGGAATGCTGCTCTCCGGAGAATGCATCCGGCTCCGACGTTATCATCGTCGGAGCTGGTGTTGCCGGTGCAGCCCTTGCTTATGCACTTGGCAAGGTATTACGTTTGTTCTATTGATCACCGTGTCCAGCTCTGGGTAGCATCACAGCGACTCAGATTTCAACGTTGATCAAGAAACCTATCTGCAGACCCAACCCTTTCATCCAGAAGCTTAAAGAAGATAAAAAGTTTTGTTATAATTTCCCCAAAAACCTATTGCTTTCTGATACTAAATGGTCAATTGTTTGCAAATTTGCAGGATGGAAGACAAGTTCATGTAATAGAAAGAGACATGAGAGAGCCTGATAGAATTGTTGGTGAACTTCTCCAACCTGGGGGGTATTTAAAACTTATTGAACTGGGACTTGGGGGTAATGCCTTTGAGGCTAATAAACACATTTGCTTTTGTTCTTTGGACTTTGAGGGTGATTGTTGAAATCTGGCGTCTTTGAGTTCTCATTCTCTGTTGAGTTATAGTGTGATCTGGGACAAATTGTTTTCTTCGGAATTTTGCATCTTTTGTAGAAGTGTGACACTTGCTCAATTGCCGAGCAGATTGCCTGGAGGAAATTGATGCTCAGCAAGTGCTTGGATATGCTTTGTTCAAGGATGGGAAAAGTACAAGATTGTCTTATCCTCTTGAGAAATTTCATTCAGATGTTGCTGGGAGAAGCTTTCATAATGGGCGTTTCATTCAGAGGATGAGAGGAAAAGTTGCAAGGCTTCCCAAGTATCGTCTCTTGATCCCTTACTCCAAAAATGAAAATTACATGGTAGTGATGAATACCTTTTACTTCCGTCATCGTTGTCAATCTAGGACTAGTTCTTGTACCGTATGAAGATTGTAGTTTGCTCTTTGTTCACTTTAGTTGTGTCTTGTAGTTCATCAAAAACTTGTTGTTCCTAATGTCTATTCCACATTTTCCATTTACTCCATTTCCAGGTTTTACTTTTACTAAGTGGTTATTAGGCTCTTTCCATGTTTTCACTTTCAATTTCATGTTTAGTGTACTGTTAGAGCAAGGTACAGTAACATGCCTGCTTGAAGAGAATGGAACTGTTAAGGGGGTTCAGTATAAGATTATGGATGGCAAAGAAATTAGAGCTTATGCTCCTCTTACAATTGTCTGTGATGGATGTTTCTCCAAAATGCGCCAAAATCTTTGCAATTCAAAGGTAACATTACACCAATCCTTGACAAACATTAATGCAGTCATGGTTAGTTCTAATATCTAGTTACATAGAGATCACCCCGACATTATTTTACTCTGGTAGGTAGATGTCCCTTCTTGTTGCGTGGGTTTATTACTTGACAACTGTCAACTTCCATTCCCCAATCATGGGCATGTTATTCTAGCTGATCCATCCCCGATCTTGATTTATCCAATCAGTAGCACACAGGTTCGCTGTTTGGTTGATATTCCTGGTCAAAAACTTCCTCCTATAGCTAATGGTAAAATGGCAAAGTATTTGAAGAACATGGTGGCACCGCAGGTATCTGTTTAGTACTAACTCTATCAAATGGTTCTGTTCTGTTAGGAAAACAATGAGTTATTATATACCAAAACATGATCTTGGATTTCAATCAGTGATCTATAACATCCCCAACAACTATTAATACCTGGTTTCTGTATCATTTGTCCTCTCTGTTGACTTATGTTAGATGAATCATCGGTTGAGGTTGTAACAAGTATATGTTTCAGATTCCATTCGAGCTTCATGACTCCTTCATATCTGCAATAGATAAAGGCAATATCAAGACAATGCCGAATAGAGGAATGCCAGCTGATCCCCGTTACACTCATGGAGCTTTTCTTCTGGGTGATGCTTTCAACATGCGTCATCCATTAACTGGTGGTGGCATGACTGTGACACTTTCTGACATTGTTATCCTCCGGGATCTTTTGAAACCACTGCATGATCTTAACAATACAGCTGCTGTGACTGAATGCCTTAAATCCTTCTATACATTGCGCAAGGTAAGCTAAACCTTAATCCTGTGTTAAATCCTTCTACTCTGCACAATGCTATTGTAACTCAAATTTCAAATGTCTGAGAATGCAAGTGAGCTTCAAAGGGTCATTTCTAGGGGCAGATTGTACATTGTGTGATATCATACACTGCCAATTTACAAAATATTTGTTATAACATTGAAAACATAGTTTGGTATGATTTGCTTACCCAAAGATTTAGATAAGACAAGTTTAAAGGGGAAAACATGAAATTGGCTAATGAAATTAACATCTTCAACTTATTAACTCTTAATGTTGTGTCTTGCAGCCTGTGGCATCTACAATAAATATCCTAGCAGGTGCATTGTACATAGTGTTCTCTGTTTACCATGATCAAGCAAGGAAGGAAATGCGTCAAGCATGCTTTGATTATCTAAGTCTTAGGGGTGAATTTTCATCTGGACCTATGGGTTTACTCTCTGGACTAAGCCCATGTCCATTGAATTTGGTCTTCCATTTCTTTGGCGTAGCAATATATGCTGCTGGTCGTCTGCTACTTCCTCTTCCTTCCCTCCAAGGAATATGTACTGGAGGTAGAATAATTTCGGTAGGAAGTTCTTATTCCTCTTCAATTCGATGCTTACGAAAGCAGTGATTAGCTCTAGTTATCGTTCCATTCCTCCTCTCATTATGCATGGCCTTCATTGAACATTGTTATATCGGTTCTAAAAACAATTTTCTCCACAGCGATTACCATGATCTGCTATTCGAAACTTATACGTATACGTAAATCACTGAATCTGGCTGGTTAGGTACAGGATATAACTTCAGGCACAACAGAAAATGCATAGCAATCCAGTTTCTCCTATTGTGAACATTCATGCATTTTTAAAGTCCAAGAATTTGACACAAAGTTTGATCCCTTTGCTTGAATGCAACTATTCTATTTCATTTAAACTAGAAATGGAAGTAAAATAAAGGGAGGGAAATTCTAGTTCCTTGTAGTTATGACATTGAAAATTGTCTTTTCACTTAGTGGATGTACTTTTATATGAGATGTCCTTTGTGGAACAATTCAGCTAATCATCTACAGACTTAACTAATAATTCCTGTAGAAATTTGTTCGAAGCTAGTGCTATTGGCCTTTGTATTCTAGCATATTATAGTGTTTGAAAGTTTGAATTGGGCTCTTGAGATTTGAAAGGAATCAAGTCTGCAAATGAAGTTTGAGTACTATGTTGGTCCTGATTGCACGAAATCCTCTTGTACAGACTGCGTTGCGTATTATTTTCCCAATTATCAGGGCAGAAGGAGTTAGCCAGACGTTCTTCCCACTTATGGTTCTTGCTCTTCAAAGAATTACTGTTAATGAGTATCTCAGATGGTGAGGTGCTGTAGGTGCTTTAGAATATCTGAAATTAGAAGAAATTGATCCACAAAACAGGGAATATACTGAAATGGATGAAGATCATACAGAGAGTACTATAACAGGTAAGGTCTTCATTGCTTCCCTTGTGTTTCCAGTAATATTCAATGATTTCTTCTACGCACTCATGTATTATTAGTTCAATGAATGGCTTAAAGGGCATTTACCAACTTCTAACTAGCTTTGCTTTGAAACAGAATCAGCTTCTACAGCCTATATTGAGAGCCTAGGACTGATGGTTGATCTGCCTTTATGATTCACCACGTCTGTGTTTCATCAACCAACTACTTGCCGACCACCTGTCGTCCTCACCTGATTTAGATAGTTCTTTGCTTGCCTGTACCAAAAACATTTAAATTTAAAACACTTGTATCAGTTGATTTGTCATAGTGAAAATTCTATTACGTCTTTAGCAGTTTCTGAGTGGCCTACCTGAATCACCATGATTCTTATAGGGCAACCATTGTTTAATTATTTTTTCAGGGAAAGAAAGAACCAGAATTGCTGTCACTTTGATCAAGTAAACGACAGGTACGACCGGCCGTGACGACGACAGCCATTAACGAGTTTGGCAACATCATCCCCAAGTCTTTATGCTCTTAACAATTTTAATGGATATCCAGTGATAAGTTTCAAGTTAAAGTTTGCTGTCTGTTATCTCAAACTTAAGCTTATTTCTCTTATCCTATGTTATAATTTTATTTTATAAATATTAATTAATCTTATCAAACTATAATCAAGTAATTGGTGCAAAACTATGAACTATGAGTCTGTTTCTATAATCTAGTGATTGATGTCGTGAGATCTGAAGAAGTCTAGTGTTATGTAGTCTTATTCTTAATTAGTAAAGAGGATGTTTTAAAATGACCAAAAGTATTTATATATTAAGTGATTAGAAATTACAATTTTTACGACTATTAATTAAATTTATCAAATTAAAAAAGTAATAATTAATTTACCTTATCAAATTAGTAATCACAGGAAAAATCAAAAAGTGATAATTAGTTAATCATATCAAATTTAGTAATAACAGGAAAAATAAACTAAAATAAATAAATTAGTTTTTATTTAACAATCTATTTTTTCAATTAAACTTTAAATTCTTCTATAATTAAGGACAATTGTTTCAATGATATTTCAAATTCTTTAATTTTATTTCTTTAGTCGGTTTTATAATAACTTAATAGCGTTTAACCTTTTAAAACTTAAACTTCTTTTTTTCCTGGTTTAACTTTTTTTAAAATATTGATTACTAATATCAAACTCTTATCATCTGCAAAACTTATTTGTTCTTTAACATCAATTTATGTAACAATTAGATATTGACTAATCTTAATTTAAACACATGAAATATATAAGAATTCTATCTAATATTATGAATCTTAACAATTTCCTTACATTTTTATATATATCTCTCAACATATTTACTAATCTTAATTTGAACACATGGAATATATAAGAATTCTGTCTAATCTGAATTCTATCTAATCTTATGAATCTTTCCACTTTCCTCACGTTTTTGTATATATCTCTCAACTTCTCCAACTGCTTCTTTGGCTCCAAATAAACAACTGGAATACGTTATGTGATTAGCATAGCCATAGCAAGATATATGCATCTCATATCATGATGTAGAAATTTGCCAACTTTGCTAAATGTCTATTGTAAAAGGGAGAAGGGATGTTTAGAAAAAGCAAATGATCTCTATCATGTTTGGATGATTGCCATAATCTCTATTTGGGAGAAGAAGTGAAAGGGTCTGATAAATGTCTCAAGCATATCGAACTGGTTGGTATAATCAGAGATCAAATTCACATCAAGCTACTTAAGTTTTATGAATATGTGTATTCGAGATATAATCACATTTCTATGCATGAACACAATCGAAAAAAGATCACAGCCGTAAATTTCCTTGATATGAGTTGGCTTCTTAAATCTGCTTAATTGCCTTTCACATCAGAGACAGATGGAACTAAAGACCAGTAAGTCTGGCGTGGGAGTTGTAGCAGCCACACTCTTCGCACGCCATGAGAGAATTAGGTTTCAGTTTCTTTCAAGGCATTTAAATAGTGGTCCTTCTTCCTTTTAAAACTTCAGTAGTTTCATAGTGACATTGAGAATTTCTTTATTGCATAAAGAAATTCAAATATGTATAGAGATGTCTTATTCTATACACCAATTAATTATGTAGCACGGACCCGGCAAAATGGAGCCGTATCTGCGTGTCGGACACCCACTAACACACGGTGGACACATCTCGGACACATTTGGAGACCACTTAGACATTGCTTAACGGAATATATGTTCCATAGAATATATGCTTCATGTTTTTTGAGAGAGGCTTATAAAGTATCAAATATGTATGAACTATCAAGATGTTGGAAGTCTTGAAACACATCAATCA
>JANPWT010000245.1:35403918-35419399 GCA_024678245.1 Erythroxylum densum | reverse complement strand
AGAGATATATCGAGCCTAGGAGCAGGCGCGCTCTTGTGGTAACAAGAATAACAATAACAACAACAATAATAATAATAGAGAGAAAGATTGTCTTTATCTATTCTACGTTTCACGGAATAAGTAAAAATATGGGAGGTATCTTTAATTATTTTTGAAAATGTAAGAATAATTAAACTTAAGATTAGTTATTTTGTATGTTATTTTTTAACCAAACAAAGGAATAACTATTCATTAAAATATCAATAATAAAATAGTTATTCTATTTTGACACTATTATTTTAAATTATTACAAAAAATATTTTATGATTTTTTAAAATTTTTATTTACAGGCACTGTGTGCAAATAGAAGAGGAGGGGCATCAAAGGAAATAGAAACGTGTGGCATCAAGAGACAAGTGAAGCCAAGGCATGTGTCGACCGAGCACACGGGCTTGGAGATAACAGGGACAGACAGACCAGGCCTTCTGTCGGAGATATCGGCGGTGCTCGCTGAGTTGCAGTGCCACGTCACGGCGGCGGCAGCGTGGACCCACAACACCCGAACGGCAGGCATTATCTACGTGGAGGATGGTTTCCGTGGTGGCCCAATTTCTGACCCTAAAAGACTTGCCCAAGTGCAAGAACAGTTGGAGCATGTGGTTCAGGCCCATCATGCCATTGGAGAACGGAAGAGCGTGAGGCTCACTGCACCAGCCGCTGGCAGGACTCACACCGAACGCCGGCTTCACCAGCTGATGTATTCCGCCGTCGACTACGAGCCGTGTCAGGGATGCACAGGTCGCGGTGTTGCACACCGGAACAGTTGCACCAAAATTCATGTGTCCATAGAGTCTTGCAAGGAAAAAGGTTACTCGGTGGTTAACATGAGGAGCAGAGACCGACCAAAGCTCTTGTTCGATACTTTGTGTGTTCTGACCGACATGCAGTACGTTGTTTTCCATGCAGCTGTTAGTTCCAAAGGCGCCATGGCTGATCAGGTAAGCTCTTAAATATTAAGATTCTGGTGGAGTTTTATTCTTGTCTAAACGACTGGTGCTGCAGGAATATTTCATTCGGCAGAAAGATGGATGTACCTTGGACACAGAGTTCGAGAGAAGGAAGTTAACACAGTGTTTGATTGCAGCTATTCAAAGAAGAGTATCCCATGTGGGTACACATTCAATCCTTTAGTGTTTGTCACCATTAAATGTGTTAGCTGATGCATATGTTCTTGCAGGGATTGAGGTTGGATGTTTGCACAAAGAATCGAATAGGACTTCTCTCCGACGTCACTCGTGTGTTTCGGGAAAATGGGTTATCGATATCCAGAGCTGAGATTGGTAGTCATGGTGATAAGGCAGTTGGTTCATTCTATGTTACAGATGCGTCAGGGTACGAAGTTAGTCCACAAACGGTGGAATTGGTAAGGAAGGAGATCGGGGGATCTGTTCTTGTAGTGAACAGATCACCTGGATGGACACCTAAAACTCCCAAAATGAGTACTAGCATTAGCAGTGTAGATGAAGATAAGCCTAGATTCTGGATTGGAACACTTCTGTGGTCTAAATTGGAGAGGCTTTCTAGCAATTTCGGCTCCATTAGATCATAAAATTCCCAACTCACGAACTGTTCACTGAACTTGACCCTTGCTGTAAATAGGTGCTTCAGGGAAGTAAAATCAGTAGTTTACGTTTTATTGGCTGGTTAGGCTGTACACTTGCAAGATCATCAATCTACTCAGCCTGTTGTTTAGCGTTAAAATCTCCAATCAACAGAAGTAATATTCCCGAGAAACTAGGTTCACTAGATTAAGTCAAAATTGGTGACAAAAATTAGAACCGAGTAACGGCACTAAGGAGACACCATCCAATGAGTAAACACCTACTGTGAATCGTGTATTACCAACGACCCCCATTGACGTTTGACTTCACGCCCTGCTTAAATTGCATATCAAACCTAAGCCAACAGGGCTAAGAGTACTAGACTGTCAGGAAAACTTAAAATGCCAAACTACATAAAATTCTCCTCACTGCAATTTTCTTGGCATTAGCAACTTTTCAATATACAGTATCTTCAGCATTCTGCCTTAAGAAGTGAAATATGTTCCTATTTGTATAATGGCAATTCAAAAAACATTAAAGCAAGCATGTAAGCTCTTAAGTTTCTGTTGTATATGTATCATGCTAGAGAGGTGCAAAAACTTATCACTAAACTGAGTGTTAAATTACAGGCAATAATCACAATCCTCCAATACATAGTTAGATTCCAATTTTGAGTTGTAAATATGATTCTCAATTTTTTTATAGTTGGTTGTGTCAAACTTTTGACTGTTAATAACTAATAGTAATTAAATGTATAACGTGCATAAGTTGATATAATAACTCACAGATTACATGAAAACAGCACATTAATGGTATGGTGATGAAGTCGTTACACTGTTGTAGGCATATTTCATGCCCACACTATCATCCAATTTACAAACAGATTTATGTACAAACATAAGGTTCCCAAGCCTAAATCTGACTAAAGAGACCATATGCAACCTATTTACAATAAGGTAGAAGCAAGATGGGATTAAGCTCTTACACTTTTATGGCATCATCAAATCACACCAACCTCATGAACATCAAGCCAATCATTAGATTCCTTGGAATCAGAGTAGCGAGCACTTACTTGCTCAGACCCAACATGTTTGATGCTAACAGGTTTAATGTCCTTAACTAAGTCATCAGAACTTCTGCCCAGTTGAACCCAATCACGGGAATCTTTTATGGAGGTATCAGAACTAGAACTCACTTTCTTGTAAGTAACAGGCACATCACCATCATCATCTTCAAGATCACTGAATGAGACATCCTCATCATTGTTGAGTGATACCATAGTATCATTGGCACCAACAGTTTCTGAAATTTCATCTTTCAACCAATCATCACCATCATCCTCAAATTTCTCATTCAAAATCCTAGAAGAGGAAGATGATGGAAATTGTTGCTGCGAAGCCTGATTACATCGCTGTTCCTCAACCACTGCCTTGTCAATAATTTGTATTTCCATACTTTGGACAGGATGCTTATCAGTTTCTATTTCCTTAGCAGCATTGGAAGAGACTGCTTCACTGCCAGTTGCCTTAGTCACAATGACAGAAGGTATTACTTCACTGCAAACTGCCCTGAGTGGCAGAGATTCAGAATCAACACAACTGGGCACGGACACAGACTCTTCAGGGTATAAATCAGAAACTTCTTTCGACGTGGAAGTATCAGTAACTGACAAGTCAGGTTCAAACTTTGCTTTAGCTCGTTTCTGCAGTTCATGTGACAACATTGCTCTTGCTTCCATTATCTGCATCACAAGATCAAGATCAGACTTAGCAACTTAATCAATCAAAATAAAGGGGCAGCTTCTTTTATAAACATGGCTTATGACTCCATTATTAAAGAGTTCCATACATTGGACATATAGAACAATATGTATCTAAGGTAGTCAAAGTTTCTAAATTCAAAAAATTTCCTGAAAGCAAAGTACAATAAACAGTATGAAATGACTATCATATGGCTTTGAACTTTAGCTCTTACATTACACAATAACACAATTTCCCAACCCACTCAAGTTCGGTAAAGAGATGGATATAAGCATGAGGCCAAACAGAAAATGACCCAAACCATAGAGCAGATACATATTAGATGTTATCAGCAGTTTAAAACCTATAATACAAGAATTCCCAGGCTAAACTATTCTAACGATCAGAATTAGAATCTCATTCCATTTAAAGCCTTCCACTCATTTTATAAACCTCAAATACTAAGCAGCAAGCAAAGTAATGTCACCATAGCGAAAGAGACACTTAATTTGTGCAAATTCAGACTACGTAATGCAAGTCTCTGTCTTTACTTAAAAAGGATGTCTTTGGCTGATAATTATATCTGTTTCTCCTGTGCCCGTGTGAGGATTGAGGAATGCTAAACCTAATTGCTAGTTACTGATTGTTTCATCAACAGTCCCAACAATAGAATACCCATCTGAAGAGGATTCAACAATTGGTAACTACACAAAAAAATCTGAGATGACTTAAGTAATGCAACATACTTGGGGAGTTGACAATAGTAAGGCATCCTCTTTGCTGAGCCTGGGGTGCAAAAGTACAAAGTAAATCTTCCAAAAGCCGCTTTCACTCATGTAGCCCGGGCAAAGCTCAATCCTCAGGGCACCTAGTCTAGGTGCGAGACGTTCAACAGCCAAAGCGTGTTCTTGTTGCGCATCGGACATATCAAGATCTGAAATGGGAACATTAATTCACCAATATAAACAAACTCTATAATAATACAAACGTACGACATTGAAGTAAAATTCAACTCATTCAAGGTCTTTTCTAAAATTTACCCTCAAAATCAAGGTCGTCGGGGAGAGGAAAATCGAGCCAGGTCTCTGGATGCGTCGAAATATCCATAGCGAAGGCAACCACCTCCTCGGTCACACCGACTACACTTCCAATCAAATCCTCGTCGGCTTCCGACCCAAACTGCAGCAAGTTCGACGCGATCTTAGTGATCTCCGACACAGTCTTGTTACTCGAAAGCTTCGTGATTTCGGATTTGAATTTTCCTCCAATCTCCGCGAAATCGCTGCGCATTCCTGCAATCAGATCGTCATCAACATCCCCATTGGGCTCTTCAGGGAGCTTGTGATCCTCGGGCGGAGGAGCGAGGAAGGAAGCAACGCCCCAGAATTGGCGCGTTAGGGTTTTGGAGAGCTCGGAAAGGTCTTCCTTGACGCCACGCGGAGTCGTGGACGACGAATCAAAATGCTGATCACCTTCTGATTTTGACGGCGATTGGACGTCGTCAACATTAACAGGGACCGGGGCGCCGTCGCCGTCACCATCATCGTCGTCGAGTTTGAGAGAGTTGGCAATTGACCTTGCTAGCCATGACATGGCTCCTTCCTTTCCTATCCGGCTTCTCCGTCTCTTTTAAGCAAGTTATACATAGCATATACGATGTCGTTTGCTCCCGCTCATACGGACATCAAATGGCTTGTCGTTTGGCTTCCTCTGGAAACCTGCCTCAACTAGGCTTATCTTTGAGGCTGAGCCACCATCAGGCAGCTATGCTACTTCGGAGCCGCCTATTCGCGTTGTTGTCGTCACCTCCTTTGTCCCAGCCTTTCAAAACTCGTCTTCCGTTTACTATCTCCCATCAGTTTTCTACTCTCGAGTTTTCTAAGCCCAACTCGAGCCGGACCCGCCATGTCTCGGCCTCGAATACGACCAAACCAGCGACGACTCCAGTTTTCCGGACTCCGCCTTTTGTGCCTCCGGGGATTGAAGCGGAGGAGGTGACGGAGGAGATGTTACTGCCCGGGTCGAACATTGTTTTGGGGCCTTATGCGGGTCATGTTCAGATTAAGGAAGTGGAGTTTGTGAAGAGCAGTGCGAGAGCCAAGGACTGTCCCAGAGATGAAAGACCCGAGTTTGCTATTCTGGGTCGCTCTAACGTGGGCAAGTCTTCACTTATCAATGCTCTGGTTCGAAAGAAAGAAGTTGCTCTTACGTCTAAGAAACCAGGTCTTTACTGATTCAGTTCTTGAGTTATTAGAAAGTTGCAACCTTTGCTTTTTTTTTTTTTCCATTTATTTGATTTAGTATTTTTTTTTGGGGTGCAAATGACTAACACTGTTGTGTTGTTATGGCAGGTAAGACTCAGTTGATAAATCATTTCTTGATCAATAAAAGCTGGTATATTGTGGATTTGCCTGGTTATGGGTAAGTCTGCCATTGCCTTTTCCTTTTTAATATAAATTCTAGTACACGATGGCTTAGCTTTCTCGCCTGCCTATTTGGAGTTTCTTAATTGGTCTGTTAACATGCCTGAAATTTTGGAGCTTGCTTGTAATTGTTGGGGGTTTCGTCGGGATGTACAGCCTAAAGAAGTATCCTGTTTTCATAGTTTACTTCAGTGGAGTTAGTTTGTATTTCTAGTTAACATCTAAGCATTTTCTATTAATCATTATCGAAGTTCAGAACTTAATGAAACATTACTTGTCTTTAGAGTGGTGATCTGATTCTAGGGAAATCCCTTGATAAAGGATTGACATCTTTATGTTTGCATCCAGATGTAGGGTTTATGAACATGTGAAAATTTCTATTGCGAACATCCCCTGTATAGTGATATATAAATTTTCAGCAAAATTTCATTGGTTCTCCCCAAATGTATAACCAAATGGCAAAGACCTCTGAATTGAGATGAATTAAAAGAGAAGAAAGAGGAAAAATTATAAGCATGTTGCGTGCATGTCAGGGATGATTTAGGACTCCAAAGATGTGATCCTGGGCCATATCCGTATCTGTTTCCTTGAAAGACAAGAGGTTATTGGTTATAGCTGAAATTAAAAGAAATGCATTAATTAAATGTTGCTTTTGTTTACTCATGTACAATAAGTTTGAAAGGCTGGAGTGAGTTAGACAGTACAAAATGAAGTAAAAAACTTCATATTTGTTTTTGCAGTCGCCAGTTCTCCAGCATTTGTGTTTGAATTGGAATAAGTTGGTACTATTAACTTCATGTCTCCAGGCTTTTTATCTGTCAACCACCATCTACTTTCAAGTTGATGATCCGAGATGTATGAATTGTCTTCTTCAACAAGCTGATGATCACATAAAATTGTCCTAGTGAATAATGCCTGTGTTTAATCTGCATGGTTATGTTTGATATCGTTTGAAACATTGGATGTTAGTTGTATTTACAGAGATCTCTCTTCACGCCATACACGAGGTTGTAGAAAACCATTTCCTTCCAAAAAATTGCCAGTTTTGTTTAAATTATGAAAGAGAATGGTAGCCAATACACTATGGTGCACATGATTATTTTTTATCAAGCAGCCACTTTGGTTGGAGTTTGCGTACCTACTTATGTTTGTGTAGGATCATTCTTGTTCTAACATTATGAGAACCATTCCCAAAAGCTAGCTATCAATCTTTGAGAATTTGAGACGATATTGCCCAATATTGGAATATACATACTTCCTATACTGAACTCGAGGCCATACCTTAGATTAGGTCATTACACATTAAGTATACTAGATGCTTATACAACTAGAAGTAACTCTGATTAATTTATGGAATGGTTGATGCCATGTGAGTATCTGATTTGAGTTTGTTAACCACATAGTTCCAAGTTAGAAGGATAGACTATATTCCATGTGATAATTCTAAATGGCTCTGTGTACAGTTTTGCTAAGGCCTCAGATTCTGCTCGAATGGATTGGTCCTCATTTACAAAAGGTTACTTTTTAAACAGAGAAACCTTGGTTGCTGTCCTACTTCTTATTGATGCTAGTGTTCCTCCCCAAAAGATTGACCTAGATTGTGCAAATTGGCTTGGACGCAACAATGTATATTACTCTCTTTTTGGACTTTTTCCTCGGATAATGCCTATGCTCTCCTTTAAACGTCTTTGGTGCTAGTCTTGATTCCGCATTTTCCACCTTTTTTTTCAGATACCAATGACTTTTGTGTTTACGAAATGTGACAAAATGAAGGGAGGAAAAGGGAAAAGACCGGACGAGAATATCAGGAACTTTCAGGAGTTAGTCGGACAACACTATCGAGTGTATCCCCCGTGGATAATGACTAGCAGTATCACCGGCTTGGGCAGAGATGAGCTTCTCCTACATATATCTCAACTAAGGAACTACTGGGATCAATGAGTTCTTTATCAATGCGAATGGCCGATGATTTTCATGTTGTAAAAGGGTACCTAGGCGTCTGAACTGTGATGCTAACAGGATTTTGTATTACTCTATTCCTGGCTCTTTTTATACCTGCCTGGGCACAGTGTTAATCGTGATGCAGAACGCTTCGTTGAAATATAAGACATGCCACTCTCCATGTGTATAATATATAAGATCTTGGTCGCCTGTAAAAGTTCATCTTAAATTTTGACTCTGTTCCACTTTCGGTAGCTTTTGCTTATATGCTTTACAGTACTCTTAGGCTTCTAATTGCATGGTCAAATGAAAGTAACGATCTTTGTTTTCTTTTAATATTTTAGTTTGTCACTTGAAACATTACTTGTTACTAACAAGCTTATTTTTTATATCAAATATAGAACAATGAGCAAAGTCATTCATATTATTCTAACAAACTCGTAACCAACAGGGCCACGTTGGGATTTATTAGTATTAGATTTTAATCCTATGACTGTTTACGGCTTAACCGGAGATCAGTTGATGCTTGACTGTAGTGTTCTACGAGACAAAACCAGGCCATATTTGGAGAACAGAAATTATTTTTAAAAAAAGTCGGTATAAGCATAAACTAAAGAGTTGTGCTTTGCTCCAAACTGGAAAGAGTTCCAGGACTCAGCAAAGTAAAAGAACACCAATCACGAGAGGACGGTGACGGCTTCAACTCGAATGAACTCGACCCAATTCCGCTATCCGATGCCTTGGAATCAACTACATTTCCAGACAGGACCAAGTCCTGATTCAATGCAACGAACGGTGATGATTTTGCCATCGAGGTCTTGACAAGCTGAAGTGGCTCAGCCCGAGTGACTCTGTCGGACAATGCAACTGTGCCGGCGATATCGAGTCGCGGCGGAGCTACGTTGCGGAGCCGCTGGGATACCTGTGGTCCTGTGAGTTTCTGGACAAGGTCCCGGAAGTTCACAGGGTCCACCTGGTACACTCTAAGTGGTGTTGGCGGCAACGGAGCGATCGGTTTCTTCCAGGGTTTAACCTGTGGTTTACGGATCGAATGCAGTGGGGACATGAAAGACTTTGCTGTCTCTTCTGGGTATTCTGTTAAGTGCAATGAAGAGGAAGACGATGAGAAATAGATAGAGCTAGAAGAATGAGCCTTCATTGTCAAAAGACTCACAACCTGGACTTGTTTATTTAGTTGCAGATAAAAAAGACTGCTACTTTTCATTTTTATGGAGAGAAGATCTGAACACGACAAGAAAAAGTATGCTAATCAACCAAGCGGTGAGGTTGTTGAAGAAGAGAACAGGAACAAATTCAAATAGTTCTGTTTGATGATAGCCGTCGGACGACGTTTGTGCTTACATCTACAATTTTTGACCACTCGTTTTGGTTGCGGACGGATCTATCCATTATGGGGATTAGTTTATTTTCCAAGTTTTGGTGCTATGTGTCATTATTTAATAGAAGTGACGTGTTACAACGTAAGTCTGCCATTGAACGGACCAGAACAAGGTTCCAACTTGTGGGGTTGAAGACATCTGCATTTAGCAAGCAAGAGGTTACGTATGCACTCGTCATGTTCAACCATATCTGACGTCTTCCGAAACTTTGGTGTCAGCAATTCGGACCGAGCAAAAGTGTTACGCGATTTACGTAGACCAACAATGTAGTGGGTTTTTCGGGCTCCAGGTTACATAGAAAAACATCCAAGATTGATGGATAATGTCTTAAGATTCCTTACAGATTTGCCCTAACTATTGATGAGTAATTTTAGCAGTTTTTTTTGTAGAGATAAAAGTACACAGAATTTTTGTAGAAATTTTTCGGCAAAATTCAAATCGAAGTAGTCATGATCATATGCACGATTGGAGTTTAAAACATTGTCCAATCGAGATGAAATTTTAACTGGAGATAGTTGGCATCTTAATCTACATTCTGAACGGTAGATATTGAATTTTGACAATTAGATATAGTAATAAATTTCGTAAGGTTGTTATTATTTTTGGTTAAGTTTTTCACATGCTTTATTATCTATTTTGGGATTTAGTATTTTTGTTGATTGTTAAAGGTCATATCTCAATTGTGTACTCGCTAAATATTACACTCTACTTTTGATTGGTGATAGTGAAGTTTTAGAGTTGGACTTACGAGTCCCGTAGTTTTTCCTCTTCGCATTGGAGGGGTTTTCTAGGTAAAAATCGTTGGTGTTCTTTTGTTTGCATTTTGTGTGTTTTGTTGCTTGCTTTATCTTTTGTTGGTTGATGGATTAATCTTATTTTAAGGCTCCTACTAGATCCTAGCAAATTGGGGGGGATTCCGTTGTGTGTTGTGTTTCTTAGGAAACCTCGTTTCCTCCTATTAGAGTGATATGAGAGCAATTTTTTGATTTGTTAGAATTATGGAGGTTAATACAAGTAGGATGATATCTTTAAATGACATGAATTATCACAAATGGAAGGGTGTGATGAAAGACCTATTATTAATGAAAAGTATGCAACTACCTTTGTTTGCTTCGAAGAAGTTGAATTCTAAATTTGATGAAGATTAGCAATTTGAACGTAAACAAGTTTGTGGTTATATTAGACAATGGGCGGAAGATAATGTTTTAAATCATGCTGCTAATGAAACACATGCTAGAACACTATGGAATAAACTTGAACAGTTGTATGCTTCTAAGATCGGGAATAATAAGTTGTTTTTACTCAAGCTAATGATGAAATTGAGATACACTGAAGGTACACCTATCTTTGAACATGTGAATGAGTTTCAAGGTATTTTTGATCAGCTATCTAATGTGGGAGTCAGATTTGATGACGAGATTATTGGATTGTGGTTGTTGAATACTTTGCCTAATTCATGGTAGATATTTTGGGTCTCACACACTAATTTTGCCCCTAATGGTGTTATGTCTATGGACTATGTGAAGAGTAGAATTCTCAACGAGGAAGTAAGAAGAAAAACTCAGGGTTCATCGTCATTGCAGACTGAGGTTTTGGTTGCAGAGCAAAGGGGGAGACAGAAAAATAAAAGTCATCGTGATAACAGCAAAAGTATAAGCAATTCCAAGTCAAAATATAAGGATGTTGAGTGTCATCATTGTCACAAAAAATGTCACATTAAAAGGAACTGTTACAAGTGTAAGAATGAGAATAAGAGTAATGGTAACAAATTAAGAAAGTATGAAGATGTTAGTGTTGATCGAGTTGCCACAACTACAAATGAAGATCTAGTTATTGTTTTTGATGATTGCGACATTAATCTAGTTTCTTATGATACTAGTTGGGTGGTTGATACTGGTGCTACAGTTCATGTTACTTCCAGGAAGGAACTCTTTACTACCTACACTGTGAGTGAGCTTGGTTTACTGAGGTAGGTAATAATGGTGTGTCCAATGTAGTTAGCATGGGTGATGTTTGTTTGAAGATAAGCAATAACTCTAAACTACTCATTAGAGATATCAAACATGTTTTAGATGTTATTTTAAATTTGATTTCCATTAGAAAACTTGATGACGACAGTTACAATAACTTCTTTGGTGATGGTGGTTGGAAGCTTAGCAGAGGGTCCCTAGTTATAGATCGAGGAAAGAAGTTGAAGACAAATTTGTATTTGATACAACTTTAATTTCAAATGGCACTATGAATTTGGTGGAGAAATATAATTCATTTGAGTTGTGCCACAAAAGGTTAAGTTATATTAGTGCAAAGGGACTTGAAAATTTTGCGAAGAAGAATGTTCTTCCAGGGCTAAAGAGTGCTTGTTTAGATAAGTGTTCTCAGTGTTTTGAAGGAAAGCATAATTGAGTGTCTTTCAAGACTAATCCTCCCCACCGAATGCCAAATATGTTAGATTTGGTGCATTTAGATGTTTGTAGTCCATTAAAGGTAAATTCAATTTCCAGTGCATATTATTTTGTCACTTTTATTGATGACCATTTCAAGAAATTGTGGACTTATACCTTAAAGAGAATGGATTAAGTGCTTGATAAGTTTAAGGAGTTTCAAGCTTTGGTTGAAGGGCAGACTGGGAAGAAGTTGAAATGTATATGGATTGATAATAGAGGTGAGTATTGAGGACCATTTGAAGAGTATTATAGGCAATAGGGAATTCAACATCAGAAGATATCTATAAAGATCCCTCAGTTGAATGGGTTGGTTGAGAGAATGAACAGAACATTGATGGAGAGAGGAAGATGTTTGCATGCAGATTTGAAGCTACCAAAATCTTTTTGGGTTAAGGCTTTGTACACTGCCACTTATGTGGTTAATCTAACTCCTACTATTACTTTGTAGGGTGATGTTCCAGAAAATGTCTAGACTAGCAAAAATATCTCTTATGATCATTTAAGGATATTTGGTTGCAAGGCTCATGTTCATGTTATAAAAGATGAGAGGTTAAAGTTGGATGCTAAAGCTAAACAATGATCTTTATTGGCTATAGCAAGGATGAGTATGGTTACAGACTTTATGATCATGTTACGAAAAAGTTTGTGAAAAGTCATGATGTTATGTTTCACAAAGACCAAACCATTGATGATATTGAGAAGGTAAAGAAGAGTGATTCTCATATTCAGAGTGACCTTACAGTTTCTAATCCATCTCCTGTGTCACAGTTGCCTATTAGAGTTAGTGGAGTAGTTGAGACTGATATGTAGCTTGATGACCTTGTTGATGACCAATATGATGGCTACTTGCATAATCCTATATATGATACTGATAATGGTAAACCTACTACAACAGATCCACAAAAAGTCACACTTAGAACGTCTACAAGAGTTAAACAACAGTTTACCTAATATCCCCCAGATGAGTGTGTTCTCTTGACAGGCGGGGGAGAGCTTGAATGCTTTGAGGAAGCTATAGAAAGTGTAGACAAGCAGCAATGAGTTTATGTTATAGAGGATGAGATGAAGTCCTTGCACGATAACAACACCTTTGAGTTAGTGAAGTTACCAAAGGGTAAAACGGCTTTGAAGAATAGGTGGACTTACATAATGAAGCAAGAGGAAGGGTCCTTAAAATCAAGATACAAAGCAAGGTTGGTTGTTAAGGGTTTTAGTCAAAAAAGAGGAGTTGACTTTGAAGTGATCTTTTTGCTCGTGGTTAAAATGTCTTCATTCCTTACCATGTTGGGGTTAGCTGCAAGCCTTGACTTAGAGATTGAGCAAATGGATGTGAAGACTATTTTTCTTCATAGTGATTTAGATGAAGAAATTAATATTGACCAACTTGAAGGGTTTGGGTGAAAGGTAAAGAGGATTATGTGTGCAATTTGAAGAAGAACTTGTACAATTTGAAACAAGTTTCGAGACAGTGATATAAGAAGTTTGAGTCTTTTATGCAACAACAAGGCTACAAAAAGACCACTGCTGATCATTGTGTGTTTGTATAAAGGTTTGCACATAATGATTTCATTATTTTTGTTGCTTTATATTGATGACATGCTTATTGTTGATCAAAGTGCTTTTAGAATTGCCAAATTAAAACAGGAATTGAACAAGTCATTTGTTATGAAGGATTTGGGACTAGTAAAGCAAATTCTTGGTATCAGAAGTTTGCAAGACAAAAAAACAATGAAACTTTGGATATCACAAGAGAAATAAATTGAAAAGGTACTTCAAAGATTTCAGATGGAGAAGGGTAAAAAGGTTAACACTCCTCTCGCAACACATATGAAGTTGACTATCAAGCAGAGTTCCTTTACTGATGAAAAGAAGAAAGAGATGATGAAGGTTCCTTATTCATCTGTTATTGGTAGTCTGATGTACGCAATGGTGTGCACGAGACCTGATATAGCTAATGCGGATGATACTATGAGTTGGTTTCTCTCAAAACCTGGGAGAGAACATTAGAATGCAGTGAAGTGTGTTTTGAGATATCTCCTTGTACTTCGAGCTTGAAGCTTTGTTTTGGAGGTGGGAAGTCAATTCTCATTAGTTATATTGATGTTAATATGGATGTAGATGTTGATATAATGAGATCTACTTATAGTTACTTGGTTACCTTTATAAGGGGAGTTATTTTATGACAATTTAAGTTGCAACAATATGTTGCATTGTCAACTATTGAAGTAGAGTATATTGCAACTACTAAAGCATGTAAGGAGTTGTTGTGGTTGAGAAAGTTTCTAAGAGAACTTGGTTGCTCTTAAGAGAGGTATATGTTGCTTTATGACAGTCAAAGTGTGATTCATCTTGGAAAACATCTGACCTTTTATTCCAAGTTTAAACATATTGGTGTGAGGTATTATTGGATATATGATGTGTTGGATGAGAAGTTGATTGAATTTGAGAAGGTTCATATAGATGATAATGGTGCTGATAAGTGGACCAAGTCACTACCAAGATGGAATTTTGCTCAATTGTCGGGATGGCAAGCTTCTCCATATAGTCGAGAGGGGGGAGATTTGTTGGGATAGGCTCCAAACTTATGTTAAAAAAATCCAATACTAATGTGTAATGTCTTAAGGCCCATTAGGGATTTGCCATAACTATTGTATCAATGTTAAAGGATAATTTTCGTAACTAGTTTTGGGTGACAAAAGTGGGCAGAATTTTTGCAGGAATTTTTCAGCAAGATTCAACATAGAGCAATCGTGATCAAACTCACAATTGGACATCAAAAGCTTGTCCGATAGACCTGAAATTTTAACTGGAGGTAGGTGACATCCTAATCTACATTCTGAACGGTGAAGATTGAATTTTGATTGTTAGATATTTAGTAATATTTTTATAAAACTGCAAATATTTTTGATGAAGTTTTTCACAGACTTTGTTATCTGTTTTGGGATTTGGTGCTTTCGTTGATTGTGAAAGGGTATATCTCAATTGTATACTTGTTAAATATTATACTCTACTTTTGATTAGTGATAATGGAGATTTGGAGCTAGACTTATGAGTCTTGTGGTTTTTTCTCTTCTCATTGGAGGGGCTTTCTACATAAAAATCGTTGGAGTTCTTTTACTTGCGTTTTGTGTGTTTTATTACTTGTTTTATCTTCTGTTGGTTGCTGAATTAATCTTATTTTAATGCTTATAATATATTCTAGAAAATTGGGGAGGATTTTGTTATATTGTGTTTCTTAGGAAAGTCCATTTCGTCCTATCACAATGATGATCAAAGGTATGTTTGACTACTCGAAAAGTAGATGAAATTAGAGAAATCAATATAGCAAGAAGGAAAGACTGTAGAAGTTCCAATGAGGACACATCCTCAAAGGTTCTTATAGTCCATGAGTACAGTACAAGCCTATAAGGGCAAGATTTTGATGGCATAATCCTAAAATGTTATAAGATTACTATATGGTATTGACATTTGTTATGGATTCTTTCTTTTGTATAAATTACTATTAATTGTTATTTTAAGTTGATAGGAATTTGACATAATAATTATAGTTATAAAGTAAAATTTACCTGATAACCACGTCACTATTAGTTAATCTTAATGACCCTTTGATTTCACTTCTATTTTTCTGTTGTAGTTTTTATTTTTTATTTTTTGTTTTTAATTTTGTTATTTCGTTGTGTGCTTATGAACTTCAAGTAGGTTTGGATGAACAATTTAAATGCTAATTCTTGAAAGAGAAAGAAGAGGTGATTCAGCAGATTCCCCTGACGAGAAAGTTATTCTAGGAGGAGACTTTAATTGTCATATAAAGGCAACTTCAAACAGAAATCTACGGACATATGGAAGTTTTGAAATGGTGGATAGGAATGATAGCTGTAACATCCCATCACCGATGGGAGGGTATTTTGGTTATTGGGATTGGGTTAGAATTTTTATTGAATATTATTGATTGAG
>JANPWT010000245.1:35234113-35250957 GCA_024678245.1 Erythroxylum densum | reverse complement strand
TATATGAGCATCTTTGAGACTATGTGAACTTGAAATTAGGTACCATTTACCCTAAGTTCTAAGTTTAATAAATTAAGACTAATTATCTCAACTTATATTATATGAGCATCTTTGAGACTATGTGAACTTGAAATTAGGTACCATTTACCCTAAGTTCTAAGTTTAATAAATTAAGTCAATATTTTGTATTTAAAATATTGCTAAAAGATTATGATTGATTTATTCTCATAACATTATAGAAAATAAGTTAATTTAATTAAAAAGATTGTGAAATAAGGAATATCATTATAAATCTAAATTTGCACAAAAATGTATTAAGAAAAAGGAAATTCCTTTGTTTTAAGAAAACAATCCAAATAGCTAGCATATATATAATGAAATTGGCATAATGATTAATCTGATATAGATTAAAAGAGGATACACATTATGATTTGACTGAATATTTTTGGTTAAGAGATAATGTATTCAAAACAGATGCATCGCATTAAAAGTACTCTTAAAGCACATTGTTCGCACAAGTGTGAGTAGGAAATGTTGGGATAATCTTATATAGGACACCAATGATAGGTCCTACATAATTTATTTTTAATTAATTAATATCACCTTAAAAGACAAATTCTCAAGTATATTTTAAATGTGTCATATGGTCCTATATAATTTATTTTTAATTAAGTAATATCACATTAAAAGACAAATTCTCAAGTATCTTTTAAATGTGTCATATGTGAACTGAAAACAAAAAAAATATTAATAACACATAAGATATATATAATTAACGTGTTGATTAGATAGATGACCACAGCCATGTATGAGACTCTACTCATAGTACTTCATTTAGTCATAATTTTGCATAGTTAATGTCATCTTCTTTTAAAAGATGGTTGGATTAATCGTGAGTAAGCAGCTGTAGTTTAACGAAAACAACATCATTTGGTAACAATGTCGTTTTTGATCTTATGTTTAATGTTGAAGACATTGAAAGTTAAACGTGGTTGTTTGCTTCAACTGTAATGTATTTAATAAAACGTAATCAAATCGGAGTGTACTGACAGAATACACTTCTGTCAATAAACGATGACATTTTTTTGTTGCTTTTCATTCACGTCTCTTTTATCGACGTTGGTTCCTATTCTGTCGCAATATTCCATTCACAATATTCCATTGCAAAAATCAACAAGATAATTTCTCATCCATCTTTACCGACGAATATTTTGTCTGTCTCAAATTACCATATATTACAACAATTTCACTAACATAATATCTTTACCGACGAATATTTTGTCTGTCGCAAATTATCATATATTAATTACAACAATTTCACTAACAGAACGATTATATTTCTATTGGTAATTTTCTGTCAACTATTGGTATTTTTCTTGTAGTGCTGTAAGAGATAAGTTAAAACCTAAACCATATGACTTTTTTTTGTTTGGATATCTAGAAAATGAATTTGGGTATAATTCTTACTATAATGAAAGGGGCTTCATTGATATTAAAGATGTTATGTTGTTGGAAAGGGAATAAATTTTAAGCAACTGAAATTGTTACAAGATGAAGATTTTAATAAGTATAGTTTAATCATGTTGATGAATTTGATAAGGATCTTCCAAGTCTAGACAAATATTCTCCTATAGAAATAGAAATATAAAATAAATAAGAAAAATTTTTATTTAGATAGAGAAGAAGAACATGAACATTGTTTTCATTATTCAACATACATGAAAATAAGCCCAAGAACTATAAATAAACAATGACATCAAGTGAATGCAATTATAGGTACAAAAAAGCTGGATTCATCTTAAAAAATAAAGTTTCAGAATTGGTAGAATTGCAGCCAAACAAAACAAGTCAATTATTCTCACAATCACTTAAATACATCTGGAAAACTTAATCTTTTGATCTTACAATACATTAAAGGCTCGTATTATACTCTCACATATATCAATATAATAAAATTTTCTTTAAAACTTTCCAATACATCCTCTAGCACTGAAGATTCTTCTTACAACTTACATATAGTCTATTTATACTTAAAATGACCACATATACTAGTTAAGAACACAAATTAGTCCTTATAGTGGCTATCATCACTGACATTAGTAGATCAATATCTAGCATTGGCCTACCAATGTATGGCACTAATCAACTAGTATAGGCTCTCCTAAATTTAGTGTGAGATAAAAAAGTATTTGATCCAAAACTATTTCAAAAGTTTCCTAAAAATATTTTGATACATCAAGATAGTTTCGTTTAAACTTAAACCAAAATTTCTCGTCATTATAAAAATGATTTATCAAGTATGCACATAATAAAATGATTATGTAATTTATAATTCTACAATAACAATAACACCTAATATAGATCTCACTAACATGTAAGATGTAGAGAAGGTTAGTAGTACACACCCTTTCTTTTAACTAGTAAAGAGACAATTATAATTCTATAGACTATTAAAATGACTAAGATAAAGTTATGAGAAAGATTACAATGATTTTTGAGATATAGAAAAGCGACTATATTTCTTGTTTTTAGTCCACTAGACTTGAATTATCTTAAATTTCTCTCTTGAATTACATATGTGTTCCATTTTACTAAATTTATTCATCCCTTGATTGTTCAATTCATTTAATTAGCTTCACTACTCATTTTGGTCTTTTATCCAATTTGAGCTTTCATACAAAAACAATACTCAATAGAAATTTTACTAAGGCGCGGAATCTGAAAAGATCTAATAGTACGCAGCTTTTTTATTCTTAACTAGTAAAGAGACTATTTCTAATAATATATTCCATGTATTGCTCAATTTCATCATAATATAGCTAGTAATATTACCAAAAGTCATTAATAACAGTATATTTTATTAACATCAATTTAATTTTAATATATATTTTCATTTAATGAATAATTTAATAATTTATTTATATTTTATAATTATTTAAAAATTTAAAATATTAATTTATGGGTTGGATTTAATTTAATAAAAAAGGTCATCACTGATGTCTTCAGTTTCCTTAAAGTCCATCTACAGCCTGCACGTCTCTACAATTGATCGTGTTGGCAGCCAACTGCGAAGCGTTTTGTTATGTGAAGAAGTACTACGAGGAGTAATTGTCGGAAACACCGTCTGTCACTAATGGATCCAAAAGAGAAACGACGCAAGCTACACGAAGCTCTTCTCAACACTCTTTATCCTCCATCGCCACCACCACCATCACAAGTGCTAGTTCTGTTCCCCTCTTCTCCCGTTTGCTTGGTTTTTTAATTTGCTTTACTGCATACTTATTTGGGTCTAATATGGAATTACGCAGGGTGAGAATGCGCAAGAAACTGAGAGCCTGTCAAGGGAAGGATTTGACGTGAATCTTATTCCAGGTATTGTTATTTGATTACCAATGGATACTCGTTTAGGTAATTGCAACCAGGAGATATATTACCAGATGTGGGTTTTGAAATTTACAGATGATTATGGCTTGCGAGAAGGTAGTTCATCAACGAGTAACGACAATGACGACGATTGTGGACTCCAAAAGTTAACCAGGGCTCAGAGGAAGAGGCTTCGTAAGAAAAAGCTTAAGGAAGATGTTTGTCGTCGGAAACAAATTATCGGACCATTATTGCCTCCGTCAATGGATGCATCATCAAGTGTTAATATTGCAGTCGAAGAGAGTACTCCAGGTGTTCGACAGAATGCCGATGACAGTCATGCTTCCATTATCATGGGTAGCAAGCCAGGTAAGAATTATGGACTAAGTTATAAGCTCCACGTGAAATGGGAGTGTTTATTTTAGTTTCCATGCAAACGGATCTGTGTTTGTATTCAGGAGAGTCATGTGGTGGCAGTAACCAGAACAAGAGGAGGCAGAGGAGGATGGCCAAGAAGTTAGCTAAGGAGAAGTTGGAGTTCTCTAACGTGGAGAACTGTGTGAAAGATCAAAACTTGAAGTGTCCAAACTTGGAAGCAAATGATTCAGATCACTCATGTAATGTCCAAAGCTCGCAAGGATTACAATCACCTAGTTGTCAACGTTCATGATTCATTATGGGAAACTGGATGTATGAGTTGAGTGACATCAATTCGTTTTACGTTGTTAGGAAGAAGATGACATGACAGAAAACTTTGTCTTATATAGGGTGAATTGACCGAATAAGTTAAAAGTCAAATAACTAAATGAAAAATAAAACAGAATGTAAAGGCATTACTTAAACCCTGAAATGCTTACAAGTTACAACACCGGAAATCGTTTGGTAAAACCTAAACCCTTTCCCTCTTCCTCTCAGTCCACTAATGGCAGAGATCAAGCTCTCTGAATCTCGGGATCTAACCCGAATCGAGAGAATAGGAGCCCATTCTCACATCCGTGGCCTAGGCCTCGACTCCGCACTCGAGCCGCGCGCAGTCTCCGAAGGCATGGTTGGCCAAACTGCCGCTCGAAAAGCCGCCGGCGTCATTCTTCAAATGATAAAGGAGGGGAAAATCGCGGGTCGGGCCGTCCTCCTTGCCGGTCAACCGGGAACGGGCAAGACCGCCATAGCCATGGGCATGGCCAAGTCACTCGGCCTCGAAACCCCATTTGCTATGATTTCCGCTAGCGAAATCTTCTCTCTTGAAATGTCCAAAACTGAAGCCCTAATGCAAGCATTTCGTAAAGCAATCGGCGTGAGAATCAAGGAGGAGGCGGAGGTGATCGAAGGTGAGGTGGTTGAAATTCAAATTGACCGGCCGGCGATGACTGGAGCAGCGTCTAAGACGGGAAAGTTGACGTTGAAGACGACGGAGATGGAGACAGTGTATGATTTGGGGGTGAAGATGATAGAGGCGTTAGGGAAAGAGAAAGTGCAGGGTGGTGATGTGATTGCGATTGATAAAGCTTCAGGGAAGATTACGAAGCTTGGGAGGTCGTTTTCAAGGTCTAGGGATTACGATGCAATGGGCCCTCAGGTGAAGTTTGTTCAGTGTCCTGATGGGGAGTTGCAGAAGAGGAAAGAGGTAGTGCATTGCGTGACACTCCATGAGATTGATGTCATTAATAGCAGGTAAAGTTTGTGTCTTTTGCCTTGTGGTTCGCTTGATGCCATTGAAGTTGGGTGATTGATATTTGGTTGACATAAGACTGTTAAGTTCTATGGATGTTTTAGGGTTTTCTTGTGGCTGCTTAATGGAGTTTGAAGTTACATGATGGTTTATGGCAAGCAAAACTATTCATTTGCTATATTGGTGTGTTCTTGTGATGAATTATAGAACTGCAACCGTATATATCCACGTACGAGCTGGTCTTGTTGCAAGAGGTCTTCTTTTTAACCCTTAGAATGCCTTAAAAGTTTGCTTTTCAAGTATTTTATATATGATTGGGTCTGTCTAAAATTTAGATGGAACCTGTCATAGTGCAGTTTTGTCCTTGATAGGAATTCTTTGCGTCAGTCTCAGTTTGTCTGTACCACTGTCCGCTTGGATTCAGGGATAAGAAGTCTTATTTATCCCCATGTGTAATACGCTTCTGATACAGACACATTTCACTGTTCTATCATGATTTTTTTTTTCTGAGTACTGAATAGAGAAAGCAAAAGTAATAATACATTTAGCAGCAACGTGAATAATATGGGTGTTCATGCCTAGATTGAATATTACTACAGCAATCTAACTCCTTGTTTTTGCAAATTGGACAACGATATCAACCATCTGAGCTGCTATTAGTTATCCTTGTCACAAGATGAAGCTTTGCAACCACTTTTTTTCATATACGAGATGGATGAAAGTGTTTGGAAAAGTGTATGAAGTCGCCGAAAATAAAAAGATTTAGCACTGGCTTTTGATCAAGATTTGAGAATTTTGAAGATTTTTGCCTGGGAATTTATAGTGCTGATTTGAAAGTGATTTCCACAATGGTATTCACTTAATTGTGATTGATATATAGAGCTGCATCCTTCGAGGAATCTCTAGACTCTTTTTAGTATCTTACTGGCATCTATCTTGATTTTGACATTTACCTGAACATCTTTTTCCATCTTTATCAGTCTGTGGGCCAAATCCTTGTTGCATAGACGCAATATCACCTATGTTATTTGTCCATTATTATCACTAGCTCATCTTCTACTTTCAGAACACAGGGATTTCTAGCTCTTTTCACTGGGGATACTGGTGAAATCCGTGCTGAGGTGAGGGAGCAGATTGACACTAAGGTAGCTGAATGGCAGGAGGAGGGTAAAGCAGAGATTGTACCAGGTGTCCTTTTCATTGACGAAGTGCATATGCTTGACATAGAGTGCTTCTCCTTTCTAAATCGTGCTCTCGAGAATGAAATGGCACCAATATTAGTTGTGGCTACTAACAGAGGGATCACTGCAATTCGAGGGACAAATTACAAGTCTCCACATGGGATTCCGATAGATCTCCTGGATCGATTGCTTATTATATGCACTCAACCATATACAAAGGATGAAATTAGCCAGATTGTGGACATAAGATGCCAAGAAGAAGATGTGGAGATCACCGAAGAGGCAAAGGCCTTACTAACACATATTGGAGCAGAAACATCCTTGAGATACGCTATCCATCTCATAACGGCTTCTGCACTGGCCTGCCAGAAGCGAAAAGGAAAGATCGTGGAAACTGAGGATATTACAAGAGTTTACAATCTTTTCCTGGATGTAAAGAGATCAACGCAGTACCTAATAGAGTATCAGAATCAGTACATGTTTAACGAAGCACCAATAGGTGACGATGATGCGGATGCAATTTTGTCTTGAAGTTCATATTGACGTGGAGATTATATGGTTGGTCTTGAATCCTTTTTATAAAACATGTGACCATGATTTATTCTTTGGCTTCAATGTGCAGCGAAACGTTTGTGATGTTTATTAAATGCTAATATAACATGACATTTGTAGGAGACTCTTTATCATATGTTATTCTACGTTTCTTTCTCTTAAGAACACTTGCTGACAAGACAATTTGAGTCTGTAAGGGGAGGTGTTGGTCTGGGTTATAATGGGAGAAAAATCGACGGTTTGAGTTCTTCAGAATGTTTAGGTATATCAGAGGCAAGGAAAAAGGTACTAACATGGAATGATTCTTATGCTGATCTTAGAAGAGAGGTACCTCTTAAAAGTTACCATTCACAGTTCCTATTTGCTCATCATCAGTGACAGCACCACCTTCCCATTTTCTCTAATCTTCCTTCTTAAATCATTGTTCCATTAATTTTCCACCATCTTCCTCCCAACCCTTTACGAGGTATTCCACCAGAACAAGGTTTGTTGTTGCATATCAGCCTGTAGCATAGATTGTATGCACATCAGTACATGGCTTCAATTGAATACGGCTATATGGATTACCTTGAGCAAATAAAGATAAAATAAACAATGGAGAAAAGCTGGAGGACAGTCGTAATCTAATGAAGAATGCAGTGATTAAAATCGTTGAGTTTGTCAAACGTGTAGACTTAAGAGAGAAGAATTCTTACAAGACACTACAACCTGGTGGATAGAAAGAAGAAAGCCCAAGTGTCAGATTGTTAACTTACAATGTGTCTTGTCTTCTCCTCTTTATTTTTGCCCTTTTCGTGTGGAGATGTTGAAGATGATTCCAAACTAGAAGTCTGAACCTTAACCTTCATAGGTAAGACATTAAAGCAATTAAGCAAGGCTATAGGATCAAATAGCCTATGTACTAACCATATGCTACTGTCACGCATGCAATTTGTGTGCAAGTTACTGAAAACCTTATAAGCGGTCAGATTGCCATGCATAAATTAAGAAGGAAAAGCCTAAATCAAGCTGGCTATCCCTAAGGGCTAAGGGGTCATTCTAGTTTCGGCCTGAAATTTTCTGTCCTCATTGTTGTGTACCTATTTTGTCCTGTTATATCCAAGCCATTTATTTATGTGAATCCTATACACAAAAATCAACCAATTATATTGTTTAAACAACATCATTCCCCCATTATAGACATGTCTAACATTAAGCGTCAATCATGCCCTTGAACCCTCAAAAGTACACTTGACCACCCTCTTTTGAATTATTAGGCTCATAAAGTCCAAAAAGCATTCACAATGCAATAAATAAAAGATCCTCTCACATATTAGATACCCACATGCAAAACATTGCCTTTCTCATGCTCTTCATCTCCTCGAAATCTGGGGGAATCTGATGCCCAGAGCTATGCTATGCTATGCATGCCTTTATTCTTCTTCTTTTTTAATAAATCCAAAATTAAATAAATATGGGTTGGGATGAACTAAAGCTCGTTTCTTTATTATTGTAAAAACTAATATAAAGTGAAAAAAAACAATCTAATTTAAACATTTCCTCTTTTCCATGTATAAACAAACCAAACCATTGAACATTGTTTTGGTCTTTCACCATGGTCCCTCATCAGGGTAATCAAACGGCGTCTCCGTCACCGTTTGAGAATCCAGTAGATCCGGGTGCACAAACCCATACTTCCTCAGCACCTGATTGTCCGCGAAATTCAAAGCTTTGACCATCGCATTCCAGCAACTCTCTCCGGCGTACATCTGATTGTGGTCCCCACTACAAGGTTGGCACCCCGTGAAATGTGTGACGAACGGCCGTCTAAAACTCCCCTTTCCGTTACCCCAACCCCTCAGGTTCCGCTCCCTAAACGCACCGTATTGCTCGCTCACCTTCTCGGCATGACGCCTCCTCAGCCTCCCGTCTTGTCTCTCCATCTCGGTGTACCTCTCCGTTATGTTGGCCAGCGTCGGTAGTATATCTACCCAATATCCTTCAAAATAGTACTCTCCCTCCAAGTAAATCTTGTCCGTTAAACTCTTATCTTGATGGATGAGATAAATCAGACCCGTCTGATCGTCCGATTCTGGGAACAGCTTGTCCTTGAAAATTGACCGTTGGATTTCACCCCATTTAGGGTAATCCCGGCTCATGGGGCCCATGTTGGCCCAGGTGTCCATGAAGTCCATGGACCATTGGCAGTTCCTGATCAGAAACACCCCGGCGTTTAACGCCGTCCAACTTTTCTTCTCGTAAATCAGCTTAGCCCAACCGTGGACCACAATATTGTGGTTCTTGTAGTCGTACCGTCGTAGCGGTAGCTTGTACTCCATGTCGGTAAACATGGCGTCCGAGTCGACCCACCAGATCCACTCGGCCTCCGGGTGAGCTAACATCGCCGCTTTAACCACCGGTAGCTTTGCCCAGAAAGTCTTCATCTTTGGGTGAAGCAATACGTTGTTGTAGAATATATCGATACCGTGGATCCTACAGTAGTCTACTTTGTTCTTGAAAAACCTTAAAAGTAAATGATCGCCGATAGGGTTCTTGCATGGGGTCGGTTGAGAACCAGTGACCATAACGACGCGGTCACGTGTTCCGGCAGCAAACGTCGGGTGGTGTTTGAGCCACGCTTTTCTCTTCTCGTCCCAGTTCTTGACGGGCTTTTCTATGGAGTATCTGAGTTCTGGGTCGTCGTAGAAAGTGGGTTCTGGTGGGTCGTAGCCAAGGTTAACAGCGGGTTGGCCGTGGAGACATTTCATTGAGTCGGAACCAACTTTCGACGTCGAACCGGTAACAGTGGGATCTATGCTGTGAGTGAAGTTAGGAGCAGCGAAGGACCAAAAAGACCAGACCAGTAAGAACGCGAGCAATGATCCGCCAAGGTAGATAAACCCATCATTGAGACACGAAAAAGTGGACTTGTTTCGAGCGTTCGATTTCGCCATCGGAGAATGCTGAGACTTGGAAACTTCTGGCACCACCATTTTCAATGATGTTAATAACTTACTTGGATAACTACAAACAAAAGCTTTGGAGCTTGCTCTCATCTGTCTTGCGTCGACTAGCGGACAGATGGTGGTGCCTTAAGAGCTGGAAACGTTGTTTTCTTAGTCTCCATCACGCAACTACCAGCCTAAATTTAGCAGAGAAAAGCCACTAAAACGGGTGGAGAATGGAGAAACGATACAATCCAATCTGATCAAACTTCAATTTTATTGTACTTTCTTACTTAAAGAGGGCTTTAGTTCAGAGAGTGAGTGTTACAGTGTGTGTTAATTTTACTTTGGTATATGAGCGCGGGGAGGCTAAAATGCGCAGTGATGGGAAAGATAAAGCGTAAACTACGGTACGGTGGGGTCCGCTTCCTCCTCTTTAACTTTGCTGCTTCTTCCTATAAATAAGGTGTTTTAAGTGTGGAAGATTCTTGGATCGACACGTGGACTGGTGCACGTGATTGGGATTGTCTAACCGACAGTCGTTTTTGTCAGTTGGGTTAGATTGCATAGTTCGGTGCGTAATCTCCGTGAATAGTGTTCCAAGTGTCGGCTTTCAGATATTGTTTTTTAATTTAATCGTGAGTTATTTAAATTATATAAATAATTCTTAAAAAGTAGAATTACTGAGTTTTTAAATCCTTATATTTTCAAATTTATTTTATTTATAATTTATTATTAATTATTTAGTCCACTTGCCATAGGAATCATTATGACATGATCTTTCCTAACAAAGAAACCGAACAGGAAGATCGGACCGCCTGTTTGACCGCAATCATCGGAAACTAGTTAAGGAAAAGCAACCTTTTAAGTGTATGATGGTTTTGCAACCACAAAATGGGAACTTAGAACGATATTTTCATCACATTCGCCTAAAAAAAGGGTTCTTGTTATTATGTAAATTTCTTCCACTAATCGCATTGCACCCATCACATGTCATTGATAGGTCTATTCCCTTACCTGTGAGCTTGTCGACTGGTCCAAAAACCTATGTCAGGTCAACAAACATCCCGGTGAAGACTGAAGAGAGCTCTAAAGTGAGACGAAAAGAGACAAAAGCGAGTAGCAGGGGAGTAAGGCCTACATGCATGTGAAGGATTTAAAGGTCGTGAATATCCTTTGCAGACAGTTTCTGCAAACTCATGTACCTTCACTGACCAATTCAAAAACCAATTTTAGATTTTGATGATGATGGACAATGGAGCTGCCATTAGTTTTTGCATCATACCTAATTAACCTTTGTTTTTTATACAAAGTCTCTCTGCTAGTTAGAAGAAGTACTTACCCCAAATCTCACATTCCAGCTGAATTCATACTGTAAGCAATATTTATACAATCAAAGGTACAATGAAATGATCATGATACAGGATTTACTTAACATCCTTCCAGATCTCGCCACCTGAGGTAAACGACCCCTGCACGATAATGAGCATATGCTCCAGCAACCACAAGTACGTGAAAGAGTTGGTGGCTGTGACCTGCAATGTCAAATTTCCCAGGCATCCATCGTTCAGGAATCCTTGCGGCATAAACTAGTACTCCAATTCCATAAAACAGCCCCATCAAAACTTCGTAGCCGGTCGTATGGAGTGCCTCTGGCAGGCTCCAAAACAATATTAGCTTGTGCAGAATCGGTACCAATCCGCACAAAGCCATGCCTGAGAAGAGGCATACACGAGTTGTGCGGAACTCAGGTGTTTGAAACATGGGGAGCAGAGAAAACAAGACTGTGGCAATTCCGAAAATAGTTATGAACCCCATGTAAAGGTTGCAGAAGAATGGATAACACATGAAGGAGTAGTAGACAGTAGGGTAAAAGGAAGTTGATATCAGCGTAGCAATTCCAGCATAGTCAAGCCTGAGCATAATACATGATAGCCTCTCAGAGTGACAAGAAAGAAGGTGAAAAACACTACTAGCAAGCAAGCAAAACATGGCTCCGCCCAAGAAAGCGAAGAACGGCCATCGGGTAATCGGCCTCACCATCAGTGGTGTTATTATGTTCGCCACATCATCTGTCATATTACGCTGCATTTGGTCATGAAGAACACAAGTTGAATAATTAATTAGGAAGAAAACGGAATTCTCTGGTGCAAGATTTTTCCTATACTCTAGATCAGATATTCGATAAAGGGAATATAAAAGAAAGAAACATTACCAGGACACAAACATCTGTGGAGTTGCCAAGTGAGAAACGCTCAGGCAAACAATTATAGAGAAGCTCCACAACATGCCATCTTGAAGGAGAAGAAATCAGATCCATAGAAGGTAAGGTTGACTTCAATTCATCCCTTAGTCTGTGCAGATCAGGCATGTGGGGAAAAGAAGGGAGACATGCAAGTAATTTGTGCAAATCAGCCTTTAACACCTCTGGCAGCTGTAGAGAATGGAGATCAACAACTGTTGGTACTTTCATTGCAGTGTATATGGTCAGAGAAAGGAATAGTAAGAACCCAATCAAATGCCTGCAAGAAATAATAGTTAAACCACAAGAAAGTTACCCTTCAAGCCAATAACAAAATGTATTTCTTCAACTTCTTCAGAACTTCTAGTTAATAAAAGATTAAACAAGATAAATACATATAGCAGCCATAAATCTATATAGCATCACAGGATTGTTGTTCCCGGGATTCAATGTTCATATATCTAAGATATAGACACGATTAAAGTAAACAGATAGGTTGCAATTTATGATATGGTTCAGCTAATGTCTTCATGAAATACTCTTCGAAAATAGGATGTAAAAAGATCTAATTCCATTATTGGACACTATGCTCCCTCATATCTGTTGGCATGGCTACTCCGTTTTCTCTCATAAAAACCTAATTAGTATTATGCATCTCAAATGTTCCTACAGATTGATTGAGTAAAGAGCATTTGCTCGTATCTGAAGACATCTGTTGGCATTCCATTTGGACTCTCATCCACGTTGAGAAAAAGTTCCACCATAATGAAATCTGCACCTTTGAGCGATAATAAAGCATTAAGTCCAACCACTGATCCTCTTCATAGAAACTCCTAACCTCATAATTAGTATTTCAAAACCATCATGAAGCTTTAAGGTTATGAAGCGTTCATTCTCTAGGTTCTCTACAATTTCTTATTTCAGAGGTTAAGTAACAACCACATAAGCATAGAACCAAACAATATTTTTAAAACTAAAAGCCAAAACAATCATAAACATTGAAGCCAAAAAAAGAAATCAGGCGATTGATCTTCCAGCAATCCTAACATCTCATAATCCAAACACAAGTCAAAACCCAAGCAAATAACTACAGGTACATAAAAGAACTCTACTTTCTTTTTTGAGAATATTGTTGCATGAGAGAGGAAACTTACGTCCAAACATTTAATGTCTCATTGTGGATAGAGAAGATACTGAGCAAAGCCTCCTTCAAGGGCCAATTAGCTCGGTAGTGGCCCAAAATGTGCTCGTTGTCCCTTAAATAATCTGGCAAAGAATGATACTCTACCAACTGATACTTTACTTTCTTCCAAAGTCTCCTGCCTTTCCCGTTCTTGGATGAGCTTACTTGATGCATTTCTAATGTTTCAGATATCACCTTAGAATCCTCAGCGGGTAGTCTTACACCTTCCATCCTAATTAAGCCAGAACCAACATAAACGTTGCAGAGGTCAAAAAGAATCCGACTTATAGAACCAACGTAGATAAATAGTTACTAACAAGCATAAACACACACCAAGCTCAATTTTAACAACTCCATATAAACCATGCTACTCCAACTCAACTATATGGGAAGCAAACCACAAATGCATTCAAAAAGAACAGAAAAAGCAAACGAAACCCAGGAACCGAAACAAAGAGCTAGTTCCTGAAATAAGAACAACCCAGATGGGGTCTCTGTAGAAAGATTGAATGTTGGGTTATAATTCGCGGGGGGATATAACAAACGTCATGGTAAACTCAAAATGTGAACCCAAGAAAATGGGAACCAAGTACGAGACAGAAATCCTAAATACTAGATGTAAAGGAGCTTGAATTCTAACCATTAACCAACGGACACACTCGCACCAAAAGGAACACGAAGACAGGAACTTTGAAGAACCCCACTACGGAAAACATTGCCTTTTAAAGAAGAAGAAAGAAATGGAGGGAAGAAGGGCGTTGGCAATAGAGAAAGGAAGATGCTGTCAGCAGATTCGGAGACGCCACAGATGGATTCCTTGTAGTTGTCACTCGACTTGCCAGTTTGGCACTAATTTTCCTACGGCAAGCTATCGAAGGAAGCAAATTGCTAACTCTTTACTTGTGTTTGGTGTAAATTGTAGTTTATGGAAAGGTAAGTGTCACATCATGATTGTCCAGATTTGTATCTGTGATTCCGAGCACCAGACAACACAGAATCGTCAAAAACTTCAACATGATACAAACGTTTGACTACGGTAAGAATTATGTCGATGTCTTGATAAAAATATATAGTTCTCTAAAAACAGAGATTTGTAATTAATAATTAAGTCTTAATTTTCTTCAAACTATCTAACATATTTATAACCAACTGATTATTTTTTGAATATAAGGAAAATTTAAACATATAAACTTATTTTCCTTTTTTTGATGAATTCAAATAAATGTAGTTCCTTAATCATTGACCCTTTTTTCATAATTCAATATGTAATTTACAAATTTAATGATGTTGTTATATCTACACGAAACATGAATTAACCATTTTAAAAAATTGTTTAAAGGGAAATATAATATTAGAATGGAGTTTCATCAAAGTAAGTAATATATTAAAAGAAAAGGATAAGGGAGATTTAACAATTAAACGTTAAAAGGAAAATATATAATAACAATGAAAATGATAGTTAATAAACCAATCCTACTCACAAAATCCCTCGTGAGTCGTGCTGAGAGATATTGCCGACGACAGGTTGCTTAAGTATAAACATCTTCAACTCATCAGATCCGATCCCTTATTCTACGTGAACACGCCTCTTGGTTTTTTATGGAGTGTTTTGGAAGTTAGAATTTTTTTCATACTATATCCTAATTTTTTACTTAATTATTCTTCTAATGATTGACTCAATCTCTAATTAAACATATGCCTTGAGTATATTTACTCTCGTTGACAAATTCAACCATCCTATTATTAGATTTGGCAATAAGTCAAGTTGGAGTAAGACGAAAAATGATATCATTTCTGTTTTACTTTTAAAAATGACAACACTTTGATAAAGGAGTTTAGGTTACGCTTCAGGTCAATTTCTCGAGTTCGAGTATGGTTTGAAAACTAGTCAACCTAGACTATCGCTACATATTGTCCTTGATAAGCATATGCAGATAAGTACAGATCTTTATAATCTCACTAGCACAAATTTGAACTTCTTTAATATGTAATTTGATTTTATCTTGTGTATCTCAATTGATTTTCATTATCTTTTTAGATACTACAAATGTATATAAATACAATGTAATATAAAGTTACTCTGCAATATGTAAGAAATACAATAAATTCACATACAAATTGTCTTCTTCTTCTATTCCTTTCATGGTGTTAAAGCCTATACATTCATTCTAGCCACATACACTTATCTGTTTTCAGTTTTTTTTTTCCTTCAACATAAGCAATCAACCACAAACTCATTCCTACAAATAACATCATCTTTCAGTTATTTCCTCAAACACCTATCACGCACAATGCATATTGCTTTACATTCCCACATTACTAAAGACATTACACAATCAATTCTTGTACTACATCCGATCAAGCAAACACTTATCATGGTCGATTTCAAGTCCCATATTCTACCAATCAACCATATCACTAATTTTCTCACTACCCAACTGGATAACACAAATTACCTTATTTGGCGCAATCAAGTTCACGCTATCCTCACTACCTCTGAGTTAGTTGGATACATCGATGACACTCTTGCTCAACCAGCTGCTGTCTCTCCAGAATTTCACAAATGGAAGAAATACGACCACCTAGTTTACTACTTCTCTATCAAGCTCCACCATCCACTTTGTTGTCGGCAGTACCACTGCTCGTGATCTTTGGCTTGATCTTGAGCGTCATTTCATGCAGCAATCTACTTCCCAACATTCTCTTCTCTGACGTAAACTGCACACATTACAAAAAGGAAATCGGTCCATTATTGATTATCTAGCTTTGATCTCAAATACAACTAATGAACTAGGAGCTATTGGTGATCAAATAACTGATAATGATCTTATTCTCTTTACCTTGAATGGTTTACCTGTAAATTATGAATCCTTTATTACGGCGATAGAGTACCAAGAATCCAACATCTCCTTCAATGAACTCAAAGCGAAGCTTCTCATCCACAAGCAACGTCTCTTAGCATTTCATTTAGCTCTCTCACCAGACACAGCCCTCACGGCATCCATTGATGGCCATCGCTCTTCTACATCTCTCAACAGGTGCGGTGCAACTCGATGCAAAGGAGGAGGACATCGTTCTTTTAACCTTAAAATTCATGGGCCACCGATTTTTTCTTCTAGGCCGCAGACATTTCCTTCTGGCCCACATGAGCAGGCCCCTGTCAACTCTTTTCAGCCCACATCACCTTATAACACCTACACCAACCACACACAAGCCCAGCCCACGTATCATTCCTCCAGGCCCAATCACTCATACATACCTCCAACCCAATGTCAAATTTCCTGGAAATGGGGCCATATTGCAGCCCATTGTTGTTACAAATATTTTGAATCTCGAAATCATCCTCTTCACCCTCCACCTGACCCAAAAAACCTTTCCACTACCTTTACTGCCTTAAATATCCAAGATACATTGAATCTCTCCATTTACACTTGTAATACTCTCACCGAATGGCTTCCAGATACTGGTGTCACAAATCATATGATACCAGGCCCTCACCTTGTTGACTTTGAAACTCCATATAGTGGTCCTTATTAAGTGATTGTCGGTAATGGACAAACCCTTCCCATCTTCTCCACTGGTAATGTCACCTTATCCACTACAATTCGTCCTCTTCACCAAAACAATGTCTTAATTGTTCCCGATCTTACTACTAATTTACTATCTGTAGTTAAATTTGTTAAAGATAACTCCTGCCTTATTGAATTTAACCCATTTGGTTATATTGTGA
>JANPWT010000245.1:35216022-35228556 GCA_024678245.1 Erythroxylum densum | reverse complement strand
ACACATAGGGCATTTGCCCATTACACAACAACTATAAAAATGTTACCCACCTATCGTCGGTATCCGAATTCAAGATTTCCCTTCCTCCTTGTCTTGAGTGGGATTTTCTTGATTTCCTTCAATCAAAACATACTCCATTCACTAAATACATTTTAAAGGAAAGCATAACATTCATAAAAATCAAGCAAAATAAAAGTATACGTTAAACCTAACCTACCCATAAGCCATTTAAGCTATAATCACCATCACCTTAGCTTAAAAGTCTCTAAAATCTATAGATCTTACCCTTCTTTTCATCTTTCTTCAATCTCTACACAAACCCTAACTTCCATTTCTTCCCATACTTGAACCTAACACAAGTAAAGGTAGGACTTACCTCTCACAAGTAGCTTTCTCCTCTTTTTCTTCTTCTTTCTCCTTCTTTCTTCTTTCCTCCAAGCCTCCTACGGCTCTCCCTTGCTCTCTTGGCCGAAAGCTCTTCTCTCTTCTAAGCTCACTATTTGCTTCTCTCTTTTCTTTTGGTGACTTACGACACTTTACTACTCTCCTTCTCTTCTCTTAATTCCTTTATATCTCCACTAAAAACCTACCTCAAAACTACATAGTTTTGAGCTCTCCTCAAAGCTCTCTTAAAAGACTTTGGGCTCTCCTCCTTCTACAAGCCCACTACACATCATCCACTAATTTCTAATCCTCCTTCTTCTTAATTCATAAATCTCTAAAGCCCATTCTTCTAACATTAAGTCTAACCCTTCACTTAATTTCTAACTTCTAATTTCCAAGCCCAACATAAATATATCTATATAAACACATAATTAAACCAATTAAAGAAAATAACAGTAATTAAGGTAAGCGAATAAACAAATAAATCCCTAAATAAATAAAAAATTTTCGAGGCCCAACAATCAACATATCATCAACATAAAGCAAAAGGATAATAAAATAATCATCAGAGAATTTATGTACAAAAACACAGTGATACGAAGTAGTATTCTTATGGCCTTGCTCTCTTATAACTGTCTCAAACTTTTTATACCACTGTCTTGGTGCCTGTTTTAAACCATAAAGGCTTTTAATCAATCTACACACATAGTCTCCTTTTCCTTGAAACCCTCTGACTGTTCCATATATATCTCCTATTTTAAATCTCTATGAAGAAAGGTTGTCTTGACATCCAGTTGGTCGATTTTCAAGTCTAGACTTGTTGCTAAACTGAGCACTGTACAGATGAATATCATTTTCACAACTGGTAAAAATATCTCGTCAAAATCAATACTTTTTCTTTGGTTGAATCCTTTAACAACCAATCTAGCTTTGAATCTTGGATCAGGATTGTGTGCTTCATGCTTAATCCTGAACACCCATTTATTTTTTAAAGCTTTCTTGCTTTTGGCAACTTCACCATCTCAAAAGTTTTATTCTCATATAAGAACTTCATCTCATCTTACATGGCTTTAACTCATTTCATCTTATGTTCATCTATCATAGCCTCTTAAAAATTCTTAGGTTCTCCCTCATCAGTAAATAACACATACTGATCACTGGAGTATCTAGAAAAGGCTCGTCTTTCTCATGTAGATCTCTTTATTGGAATTTGAGCAGTCTCTGGTGCTAGTGGTTGATTCTAAAAATCATCTTCATCTTATTGATTTTGGATGGGAGCATCATCATCAACTATGTTTGGCTGACAATTTTCAACTTCATCTCTAAATTGTCTTATCACTATTTTTGGAGGAATTATCTCCAAGTCCACTAGGTCATCATAAGTTCTTGGAACATCTTTTTTCACTTTGCCAAGATCTTCAATGGTATGATCTTTGACAAACATAGCATCACTGCTCCGAATCAGCTTCTTCTAGACTGGATCATAAAACCGATAAATGAATTGATCTTCTCGATAATCAATAAATATATACTGGCGAGTCTTGACATCAAGCTTGGATCTCTCATCTTTGGGATATGGACAGAAGCTTTGCAACCAAATGCCCTTAGATGATCATAAGAAAAATCCTTTCCTAACCATATTTTCTTCGAAATATTATATTGTAAAGGGATACAGGGTGAACGATTCAATACATGTACTGTTGTGAATAAAGTCTTACCCTAAAATGTCTTAGGAAGATTTGCATATGAGAGTAGGCATTTAACTCTCTCTATCAAAGTCCTGTTCATCCTCTCAGCTAAGCTATTTAACTGCGAAGTCTTAGGAGGACTAATCTGATGTCAAATACCATGCTATTTGCAATAAAAGTCAAATGGTCATTCTCCACCATTGTCTATTCGAATACATTTCAACTTCTTCCCAGTTTGTCTTTCAACTGAGGCATGAAATTGCTTGAAAACATCTAGCTCTTGATATTTAGGATTCAAGGTGTATACCTAAGTCTTCCTAAAATGGTAATCAATGAAAGTCATAAAATATTAAGTACCAACTATTGACTTTGACATTGGCCCACATAGATTTGAGTGTACCAAATCCAACACATTTTTCATTATGGAAGGATAGGAAGTTTTGAAAGCAACTCTATTTTGCTTTCCTGCTAGAAAATCAGCACATTTCTTTAAATGCACCTGGTCAATTCCAAATAATGCATTCTTTTTCATTAACTAAGTCATTCTCTTTTCGCTCACATGACCGAGTCTCCTGTGACACAATTCAATTTCACCATCTTTCTCCACTGAATTCACAACATTATTGGAGAGCTTTGCCTGCATCATGTACAACTTTGAACACTTCTTACCTTTGGCGATTACCAAGGACCCTTTAGTAAGTTTCCATTTGTCATTTCTTGAAAATGTTGCAAAAAACTTTATCATCAAGTATGCCAACAAAGATCAGATTTAGGCGAAGATCAATAATATGTCTAATATCTTTTAGAGGCAATCTCATGCTATTTTCTATCTCTAAGTAAATATCACCTTTTTTGGTGATTCTAGCCAAATCGTTATTTCTTATTTTAACGATACCAAAATCTCCTTGTGTATATAATGAGAAAAGTTCTTTATGTGATATGGCATGAATAGTGGCATCACGGTCACCTTTCTAGTTAAACTCACAGGATGCACTATTCACATCATTATCATATGAGACGATGTAAAAGTCATCAATGGTGGTAACCATCAATGCATGTTCATCATCACTACTATCATCTTTCTTGACTTCTTTGCCTTTGTTCTATCCTTCTTTAAGCTTCCGACATAACCTTTTGATATGACCCTTCTTCTTGCAGTGATGGCACTCAACGTTGGCATATTTATTTGATCTTGCTCTACTCTGATCTCTAGAATTTGGACCTCTAAATTTGCTCCTCTCTTTGGAATTCGTGACCAAAACTTCTGACTGTGTTGAAGAGATCGAACTCTGTGAATTTTACTTTTCATCTCTTCATTCAGAATTTTACTTTTTATAGATTCCATATTAACAACACTGTCAATTGTAAAATTGGTAATTGAAATCTTCAAAGTCTCCTAAGACTCTGGCAAGCAGATAAGCAAGAAAAGGGCAAGCACTTTATCGTTGAACTTTATGCTCATTCCTAATAATTGATCCACAATCCCTTGAAATTCATTCAAGTGATCTGTCATAGAGGTACCTTCTTGATATTTTATTTGCACTAATTTCGTTAGGTAAAATAATTTAGTGTTACTGATTTTTTAGATATACAACACCTCGAGCTTCTTCCACAATGTCCGTGTGTGAGTCTCATCACAAATATAGTTATACACATTATCTTCAACACATTAGTGAATAAAACTACATATGTACCTACTTATGCTCAAACACCCACTCGTTATCCAATTTATTTTCGGGTTTTGTTGTGGTAAACAATGGTAAATGCATTTTTGTGATGAACAAAAGATCTTTCATTTTGTTCATCCATATGTAGTAGTTGGAGCCATTTAGGCTAATAATCTTGCTTTTTTCCCTCTATCTTCGATGAGAAATCATTTGACACAGAACCGAACCTGGCTTTGATACCATTTTTGGGAAAATTTATGAATTATATCCCACAGGTAAAATAAATAAGGAAATAATACACAAAATTTTAACATAATTCACCCTTTAATTTGGGCTACGTACATAGGCTAAACTCTGAATAAATATTCCACTAATGAATATAACAGGTATAGAGAGTGAAAAATGAGACAATAAAATAATGACACTCACACACAAGGTATTTTTCAAATTTACTATCCCTAAGATAATATCCTCACTATTTTGTCACTCATCCTTTTTAGGAAAACATCTCTTTAAAATACCCAAAAGCACTTTCTCACAATTTCTAGAACACACAAATATCTCCTTTAACTCTCTCTTAAAACTCACCACATATATCACATATACAATGCTTATATCGAAGAAAGGGGGAGAAAGGGATTATTTATAGACCCTCCACTGCCACAGCCATAACTTGCAGTATGTAAGTTGTAATGGTCCATTGCCACAGCTTACATTAAGCAAGTTGTCCACAGCTTGCTTAACAGCTTGCTTAATGTAAGGTGTGTGCAGCTTACGAATGCAAGTTTTAATAAAATAATGTTCTAAAAATGGTGGTACCGATTCCTTTCAAAAAATTTGAGAAAAAGACATAGACAAAAGAGTTGATGTGATAGAGGTTTTATTATAGAAGATACAGTATTTAAGATGGTCATGTCCAAATGTTAAATAAACAGAAGGATTAATGGTCTAGGTCATTAACGTAAACAAACAACCTCATTTAGTAATGGGTTTTTGGTAGGTTTCAAATTCTTGAAGGATTCTAGGACCTATTAGAATTATAGTTAAGTTAGTTTGAGTTTGGTAAGAAGCTATTTGATTATAACTGAATAAGTAAAAGTTCACCGTTAACCATAGTATATAAAACTAGTTTATATATGAAAGAAATATGTAATCTTTAAGTGAGTTTTTGATTACTATAGGGAAATTAATCACTTTTGGCTCCCCAAGATGTAGGCAGACACAATTAATTGAACCTAATTAAAAATTTCTTATGTTCTTTTCCTTTTATTATAATTTATTATTACCATTTATTCCTAAGAAATAGTATACGAGTATAATTGAGGCAATAATGACTTCAGTTGTAGAATTTGAAATAAAGAAGTTAAATAGGATTGGGACTTTGGATTATGGTCACAAAAAGTGAAGGACTTATTAATGTGGCAAGGCTTATTAAAATGGATGTAAAAGAATAAACTAAAAGATATGGATGAGTTCGATTAGGGGAGTACAGGCATAAGAAGCTATAATCATTCCAATATGTTTGGCAGACGAGGTTATGTACTACATAAATTGCATTTTCTATAGAGATATGGAAGAAGCTGGAGATTTGTACATGTCAAAGTCTCTCACAAATAAGTTTTATTTGAAGCAAAAATTATACAGGCTGAAGATAAAGAGGGAATAGATCTGGACCAACATATCAATGTATTTAAATAAATAGTTAGTGATCTAATAAAGCTCAAAGTTACTATTGTAGATGAGGATCAAGGAATGATTTTGCTTTGTTCTTTACCTTTTTCTTATGGACATCTAACGATCACTTTCATATTGGGTAAGGAGACAGTTGGTGTAGAGAATACTTTTGCTATATTATTATAGTAAATCCAATAGAGACTCAACACTGGTGAAAGATTTCGAGTTAAAGGGTTGTATATGAAGGAAAACCAAAATCGTGGATGGAAATAAAGTAAGGATGACTCGTCTAAGTGGAGTTCTAGATGTAAATCCAAGAGTATAACAATAATCCTATAAGTATGAGCAAACTATATATATCAAGAGGGGTTGTTTGAATAAAGAGTTAAGGGGAAAAAATTTAATGATTTGTTAAGGTCTGTTAATATAGTCCATAGTAGGGACTCAAATCATAGTAATAGATACATGTCCTACATTTTAGTTAATTAACTTTAGGATTCATAGATTTTGGATACTAAATGTTGACACCATATGACATCAAGCAAGCATTAGTTTATGTTATATATGCCAACTAACTTTGGGATTGTCTAATTGGGGAATGATAATGCGTGAAAAATAGTCAAAAATATGACATATCATATGAAAATGTTGAATATCATTGTTAGGATGCTAATACTGTCCAACTTTTATCAAAATTAAGGAAGAACATGATGTCTTTATGTATCTTACATGTGAATAATTTCGAATATAAAATTGATGGAGACAATATTAAGGTGGAAAAGAGTACAATAGCATATACCACTAGATCATCTCTGTGAGTAAAGGATAAAGGAACTTCATAATGGGAGCTTATGGAAGGAAGTCAAATATTTAAAGATAGATTTCTACAAGTTTCAAACGCTAGATAAAAATTTAGTGCAATATTGTTTAGGGATTAATATATGCTTAACCAATTATATGAAAAGGACGTATCAAGATCAGCAGTGAGCAATAGTGGTTCTAAGGTGGTACAAGTAGAAGTAGAATAGTTTGAAACAAATACTAAAGCGGCTTAAAATTCTAGTTCGAGAAATATAACAATGTCAAAAAAGAGAGCATCAATATATAATATTCACATATAAAGCAAGATAGATCATCAACTAGACAAAAAGACATGGTTAGGAAGACTTCATTACATGTACTCTTTCCATCAGTGATAAAGATCCAGTTACCTTTCAGGGGACCATGAAAAGTCAAGAGAAATATAGATAAATGGGTCTTATGGTAAACGATGTGAGATTTCACAAGGTCAAAGAATTGAATACATATGAACAAATCTTATTGAAAAAGGTTCATATTTTGAAGAATGCAACTAACATATTAACAAGTTGGTTACTGTAAAGAAGTTTAAGATGGCTTGGACTTGATTAATGTTTCGAGGTGCTAGATATGGTTACAACCAATCTATAAAGAGTACATTCTTTAAGGTGGAGATTATTGTGTATGACCCATATACATTGATGTGGAATCTTGAAGTTGTTTTTCAAGGGTGTTAGATGAACATATTATATTCGTTAAGGTAGAGGTTATCATGTATGCTGCATTTATATGAGTGACAATCTTAAAGTGTTTCAAAAAGAACACATATATATATTTGAAGTGATTAAGTGAATAAGGCCCTCAATATAGACATGTCCTAAGGCATGTTCCTTTGTAGAAATTAAAGGCAAAGATACAGCTTTAAGACATGGAACTGTTGGTGTGATTTTTTATGAAAGATGTGATTTAGGACATGGTCGTATCACAAATCGTATTTTAGTGTGCAAAGAAGCATAAGAATTCACAATCTAAAACACCAATGTGGCTGAGCCCATGTCTATATTATGAAAGAAAAAAAGTTATATTCATAGTAGTTTTTGAACCATAAACATAGAAAAAATCATTGGTGTATCCAACTATCTATTAAGAGATGTTTTAGACATGATCATGTCTGTACAGATGCCTTATCATGAAATGCACTTGGCTAGATTCCAAACTTTGAAAGGATTCTAAAACTTATTATAATTATTGTTAAACTAGGTTTAATTTGATAAGGAATTATTTAAGTAGAACTATATCAACTACAATTTATAGGTAATCATACTTGTGTAAACCTAGTCTATATATAAAGAGAGAAAATACATAATTTTCAAGTAAATTATTGATTAATATAGTGAAATCGATTTCGTCTTTCAATTATGTAAGCACATCAAATTAATTGAACTTCTTCAAAATTTTCTTTTTTTTTCTTTGATTATCTCTATTGATACTATCTATTTTCTAAACAATATATTACTACTATTGCAATTTTTTGTTTAACTATTTGTTTATTTGTCAATTGCTCGTTTAAAATTACTTTCCTAAAACATAAATATTAATCTATGAAATATTGTACATAATATCCTTTAATAGTCTACTTTAAGAAAAATAAATTTTAATTTAGTGAAAAGGATATCAGCTTAGTGATAATAATGTTTTAAGTAAAATTTTTAACTTATATCTACATTTATAAGCGATATGTGATCTAGTTCTTAGGCTATACGATCACCTTACTTAAAAAGCAAGGCAAACAAACGTGTGAATGTGACTTCGGCATGTCGGGCACAGGAGAAATTTCGTATTTCACATCATTAGTAGGAAATCAGATATGTAGCATTGTTATTACCGATGGACCCTCTTGCCTGCATGGACGTTCCTTCCTTCCTCCTTCTTGTTTCTGTCTTCTACTCCCTTAATAACAATAATTGTAATCACATGTCTGAAACTTTTGATCAGAAAGTTGGTTGCTTTTATCTTTTCTTGAGCTAGAAACTTGGAAGGACTCCAATCTTCTTCCCCCTTTTAAAAAGGGCTCTCAGCATTTATGTTATACTGTAGTATCGTGGACTACGGACGGAAAGGGGAGTTATGCTGAAACAAGCAATCCTCAGAACTCCAACAGGGCAATGCACTGATAAGAATTTGTTCATTGAAATCTGAAACGTTACGTGTTGTGTTCTACGTACACTCCAGATTTCTTATGTATTTTGTCTACGACTGAACTGAAGAGACTGTAAATCGAAATTAGTTTTGTTGTTTCTGATGTTTTTGAGGTAAAAAGAGTGACAGAACTTGAAATTGACTGTCACTTACTGCGATTCCTACTGGAAAATTGAAAAAGAAAGAAGAAAAGAAGCATGAAACTTTGGCTTCAACTGAGAAAATTCCTCTTATACAGTAACATTTAACAGGAATAAAGATGAAGAAAATGAACCGATGACAAACATATCACCGTTATTGGAAACTTTAAGAACAAACTTGCTTAAGGATTGCCTTGTACTTGTATTGTATTGCAAGGCCACATATTCTCACAGAAATACAATCAGTAAGATACTAACACCTTTCTCAACAAGGGTTTGCAGATTAAAAAAATTCTATTGCTTCTTTTTTCTATTGCTTCTTTTTTAAGTGACTTGTTAGATGACTTTTAAGCCTGGCATTTGCCCCTGACAATGGCATCAATCACTTCACTCTGTGCCAGTTGAGATTTGCTCCTTTTGATGACATTGTAACATCTCTTCACCATTTCCTGCAATTACCCAGTTTCATCATTTCCCTGTTAGCAATTATCTTTCATATTCTAAACTGAAAATCTGACTATAGAGAGAAACATCCCCTGTTAAGTTGGGGTAAGAAAGGTTCAAAAGGCTGCAAACTAAAGGAAAGGTGTTTCAGAAAGTCCAAAGAAGCTGATATTTTAATTCAACCGGAGTCAATACGGATAGGATCTAATGGCACTACAATCTACCTTCCAAAATTGATTTCTCAAGTTTCCTTTTCGGCAAAAACTACAAAATCCGTACGGAAAAAGACAGTACTCATTTCATGAAAGTGGTGGCAAATCACTGTCATGGTTGTCCACATTTGGTTCAAAGGGAAATAACATGCACAAGAAAGCTTCATACTCTAAGAAAGTTCTAACAAGAACAAGGAGGCCTAATTTGTGGAAGCGTTTACCAGTAGAGTTTATGTAGTTTTTCTAGATTCCTGAGGCGTGGGTTTATAGCTATTACAGATTTATTGTACTTACTTTGTTCACCCTGTTGTCAAAACACCAGAAATTGGGGTCATCAATTGCTCGATTGGTCACCCATGTCACTGCTGCAGCTGCTACTGTCGATGGCGCATATTCCAAGAAATTGGTAACTGAGCAAAAACCTTGTATCAATCTTAAGTGTTGAACACCCAGAAAAGAGACACATAATGGGATAGAAATTACCACTGGATATGCTGATAATGAGATGAGATGATCGGGTAAATACATAATCGAAGGTGTAGCAGTCGGGAACAAGATATGGAAGTTTGGCAATGAAATAATGCAGAAAATTGAATGGGGTTATGATGTGTAATCGCCAGTTCAGGCTGTTCAGGATCAGAAGTTCCATTCTTTGTATTGTACTCGGGGTAAACAGGAATTTAGGTTCTAGGATTTGCAAGTCTAGCAGAAGTGGAACTCTCCTTTCCTCCATTTTTGTTGCTAGAGAAAGGCATGCTACTGCTAAAAGCTGCAGGATCCATCCCTTCTCTTGCTGGATAGAACATTAGTGAGCAAATCAGTGACATTAAACCATAATGCTGTTTTATCAATGTATATTAAATGGTATTGCCTGCAATTATCAGTAATATTAGTTACTGGATATGAAGACATTTTCATCGATGACTATATTGGCTGGTACGGGGTATCCACATGCAGGTTGCTATGCAAACCATTCTGTTTGATATCTACAAAATCCAGATTCACCTGGAGTTTATGACCATAGATCATTGATGGATAGAGAATATATGTTACCGGTAAAGTTTGAGACAAGAGAAAGCGATCCAAATAGTTAACTGAAAGATATGCTGTTTCAGGCCTAAACTGGTAGTAAGCGTGCACCTGCAATTTTGAGAATACTCGAGTTAGAAGAACAATTAAAACACTTAAGAATATAGATGTACAAATGCGGTAGCAACCTTCAACATCCAAGTCACTGCATCTTGACGAGCAATGTCGGCACCTGGAATCTCAAGAATGTGAGTCTCCAATTTGGGTTCGATCATTTGATCTTGCTCAGAGTTAAAGATCGAATCAATATGATCATCATCATCAATAAGAAATTCTGAAGAATAAGGGCTATTGTTTTCACTAATGTCAGTATCTGAGCAGATGGAATCAATGGTTATTTCATTGCAGTACAAGTGAAGAAGAGCAGAACAGTCCGTTGAGTCAGACATTTCTAGTTGATACTTCTTCATTGGATATAAGAATTTGGTTTTTATTGGGATATATTTGACTGTATCTTGATGTTGACAGGAGAGAACAAAAATTAATAAAATTTGTAATGAAACTTCCTGGAAGAGCAACCAGCAATGTTCCAGCAATGCGGTAGGGTCAGTCCCAGGATGTCTGAACAACTTCTTCTTTCTTCTGGTCTGTCTTGTAGCCAACTACCTCCGTGCAAAGACCATAACGCAATTTCTGAGTTGTCTGATTCAACTATTCTACCTATCTCAGCCTGATGATATTTGTAATTCTTTCACTGAAATAAACTGAGCCTACAAATAAAGGAAAATTTCCAGGAGAAGAAGCCATGGGAGCATCGCATTTCCATCTTATGCTAAACATGCCTGGTCTGGGAAGGACATGAGAAGTGTAGATATTGGTGAATGTCTTCTTTAGAAGAAGGCATGTCAGAGATGTTGTTTGCTAATCCTGTTGTATATTTTTGTCTAATGCTCATCTAATCATTGTTGTCTCTTCTGAAGCTCATCTAATCATTAATTAAAATGAAAATTAATTAGCCAAAAATTATAATCCATTTTCTTTCTAATATTCATAGTTGAATTTTATTTAATATGTATTTAAAAAAACTGATAACTTTGAATAATCAACTCTAAATAACACTTAATTATAATGATAATAAATTAAATTATTAAACTCAATTTAAAATTAAAATGAGATCGTATTAAATTGATTCGATTCAACATTAACTCGACCAAGATGGGCCTGACTTGTCGATCATATATGCGACAATCGTACGTATGAATGCAATTTACATGTTGGGCTTGAAATGTGTAACTAAATTCTTAGTGGGCTAGATCAAAAAGTCACTGGATCCAATTAAAGGTCCTTTGTATATGAAAAATATGAGCATCGCCACGAGTCCTATTGTTTCTTTTGATGACTAAAAAATTTAAACAGTCCAATCCGTTTTATGTAAAAATTATGAATTGTATAATTTTTTGATCGATTTATTTTAATAATTTATATTATTAAAAATCGATTAAGTTATTAATTAATTGGACAATTTTTATAAATTTATAAGTTTTTATAAACTATAATTAATTAATTAATTTTTATTTAATACCTTTTAATTAAACTTTAATTTTTTCTTTATCAATTATATTTTAAATTATTTAATTTTTAATCATGACAATCTAATATTGATAAAACTTTGAAATCTTAAATCTCTTATTCTCCTAATTTAACTACCGTTCTAATTTTTTAAAAATCTATCACAAGCCCATTCCTTACTTTTCGCATAATACACGTTCATTAATTGTTGAAATTTTGTCCAGAGTACTAGAGAATAGATGATTAAGATTAGATCACCTGTTCTACTACTTATTAGGATGTCAAATGCGAGTAAGAATTCTACATTAGAAAGAGATGAAACTAGTGAAGGGCATAAGTAGAAAGAATCCATAAACTTAATACCTTAAAGTTTTGAGTCAATTTATCACTAGGCCCATGATGTAAATCTCTTATAAAAATGAGCTCCTCAATTTCAACAAGTGGCATTAGAGTTAATGATTCGGTAAAGGACGAGTATGGAGATGGTAATAGGATCTCGTAGTTACTTCCCCATGAAGAAGAGCAAGGAGACTCCTAGAATATAAGGGCTCTTGGCGACGTCATATACTTGAGCTATTAAGCAAAAAAGTTTTCGTTCAAGGAGGAGTTCAAGCAGAGACGGAGCCAGACTCAACTCTAAGGGGGGGCCAGTGTATCCAACCCACTTGACTAATGACTTCCAAGTTTCAACCGTAACTCCTCTTAATATTTAATGTTTTATTTATTTGAT